>SDVV010028300.1:0-11979 GCA_016164225.1 Gammarus roeselii | reverse complement strand
AACACTTTATTATTTAGATCGGAGCTCTTCATGGATGTATAGGCGTTGAGATTATTCAGTAGTCCTGTATAACTGTTTCCTTCACACTGAACACCATTCAGGAATAGAGAGTGACTTTGGAACATACGATGAAAGAATCCGTCAACGAGTGTAACATGTGCAGCGAGGGCCAATGCGCTTCCATCTGCATTTCTAACATGGATTTTCACTTCTGCAGTTAACAAGCTCAAGTCAACTATTTCATTATCCGATCCTGGAATATGAAATTCTATAAAGGAATCGGCAATTCTACCATCATACAGACTACTGTTTGTACTTAGATAGTTTCTTTCAAATTTCGATTCGATACTTGATTCAATTAAATATTTCTTGTTGATGGAGGGGAACATATCAATCACCCCCATTTCATAGTTCTCCCTAGGGGCTTCTAGCCCTGTCATGATGAGAGATGATCCACCAAGCATGTTGTCAGTATAGATCCTTCCCCGAAACTAACGGTATTGGTATATGAACACTGGTATTTATTAGTAATTAAACAATGGACGACACGGCTCCACCTTTCTTCAATGAATCATCTTCGATTTACGATTTTTCGTAACTTTTCCTGTGATCTTACCTCCAACCATGGCTTTTTTTATAACGTTCGTGAGTGTAGCAACCCTATGTTCCTTTGTTGCTTGTCGCATATCTTTCTGCTCCGAGTAATCGTGTGCCATGTTTCGAGCCATACCGGCAGCTGCAGGCAGTAATGTTCTTCGTAGAAAAGGCAATGTGCGTCTTACAAGACTGTCTATGGTTGAGTAGAAACCGCTACCTCTCTAGTACGATATCGGACTTGTGAATCTATCAATATCATGTAAACTTCCTACGCGTATTTTGTCACGTTACGCGAATAAAACTTCGTATTGTTTGTACGACGGATATGCATATACCACCCTCATGATTGCTTGATACCAAAAGAACTTTTTTTATATCCAGCGTTATATTTATGAGCCTCTAGCTTCTTTAAAAATGCAACACGCATAAGCTAGATCCACCATCCTTGAACGGGATATTACTGCCAACACCATCTCGTAGATCGATGGAAATGGAATCAACATGTTTACGCTGTATTTTTTTATATTTGACATGGGCGCGTGTAAAGGAATAAGAGTTATTAATAGGAATAACATCACGAATATTGACTTGCTTATCACCCATAAAACTACGTGAAATTATATCGCAGTAAACGTTTATGTAGCGTACATTATCGTTCATAGAGGACAATTTTTTCGCGTACGCCACCTTCACCGACATTATATTTACATATCGCTCCACCCATTAAATCCGCCGATCTTTCTCCGACAAAGTAACAATTCACCATAGCTTTGGTATATTCGTGTTGCGATATGTTTTGTAGAATATAGGCATTGAACTTTATGCGTCGCGTGGCCTTATCATTCACAAACAATTTTCCTTCATCTCTAACGATTTGTTTGCTTATCAGACTTTTCTTATATTGATTTCTAGCTCGGATATGTAATCTTCCAATGTATTGCCTGAGATATTCTCGGTAGGAATGAACAAAGCTTTTTCATGCCCGATTCGTTCATTTTCAGCATTCAAATAGTCTATGTAGATTACAATGTTATATTGTAAATCATACTTTTTTATCTTGAACCAATCATTATAGAATACTTCTACAAGTCCTACGCTCCACTCACCCTGTAGTTGTATACCTGGATAAATACTGTTTGTAAAACTTGATGACGTATTGTTCTGATACAATTGGCTACTGCCTAGCGATGAGACATAGACGAAAAAGTCCTCCGGTTCCTGCATCCTGCACTGGGTCCTACGTCATACTGACAACAAACCGCTTGTAGACCACAATATATACTCTTAATACAAGGACAATCAAACAACTTTTATATTCCTAATTTATTTATATTTACATACAAGGATTATTTACATTTTATGGACATATGAGCATACGATGATTATTTATGATCTTTTAGAGGATAAATCCTGTAGACGTGGAGCTGCTTTCATCACGACTGTATTCACCAAAGACGGTCTCACCCGGCTTGATTCTCTTCCATGTTAAATCCATTTCTTCATCGACATCATCAGCCAAGGCACATCGCTTCCTCTTTGTAGTGACGGACGGTTTATTTTCAACGGATTTCTTGGGAATGTCCGGGTGCCCATAGGCAAGATTTGTGCATGCGTCGAGATAGTAGCGCTTATTCTCGAATTTACTGAGACAGTTTTTGATTGTGCGTACAGATTGGAGTTGGCATGCCTGCGCTCGGATGTTGTGTATTGTCTCAAAGTGTGTTTATGTTTTCTGGGTATGTATATCTCTGTATTGTTAATGTTTGATTTTGGCTTGTGTCTTGTAATTGAAACCATTAGCAGCCGATTTTGTTGCGTCGGGCTCAAGCAAGATGCTGTAACACTTTGGTTGTAAGTAGATGATTTCACTCGGGTAGTCATCAGCTGTTTTGCTTCTCAATAGTCCTAGCTGTCCTTTCTTGGATTCATCGAACAAGGGGTGATTTTGGGATAAGTGGAGAAGTCCATGTATTCAGCCAGGGGAGCTAGGTGCATTTCCGCTTCAATGTCGGCCACGCCTTTGAACTGGATTAGCAACGAGTCAGTGTCCGAGTAGATGAGCGAGATGTTGTCACCGTAGCGTGGTTTCAGTGTGTCATAGAAGAAGCTATAGACTTTTGCTTCTGCCTTTTCAAGCACGTAGAATCCAACTTGGAGTGGATGAACCATTCGGATATTTTTTTGCTTGAGGATCATGATGACTGTTGCGGGACCGATGACGTAGCAGTTTTTTAGGAGGGTTGGCAGCGTGTTTTCGGAACTCATTGGGGGTGCTCACGACCTTTGCCTCTAGATTTCTGTTGAGCGAGTTGAAAAGCAGCTTACCGTATATACTATTCGAAAGTAGTTTGTACAGGGACTTTACAAAAGAGTTTGTAGACTCCTGACGTTTCTGGATATTTTTCATGATGAAAATTTTGAAGACCGGTTCCAGCTTGATGAGAAAAATTCGATGAACATTGGTGACTCCCACTCCCTGCCTGAGGAGTACTTGGAGAAGTTCCAGGGCCACGAGGTAGTCAGATTGAGGTAGATGGCTAGCAACAAGCTTATGATTTGCTCGTTTTTCTGTTTTTGAGGTGTTCTGAGCCAGCCAAGAGATTTTTTGTGTAGGGTGAAATATCGTCCAAGGAAAATTCTGTGTGATGTAGCAGGAGTGGCAGCTCATCTGTTTTTCTTGCAACTTCATCGCTGACTTGGGCATCCACGCAGACAATGTACGTATACTCACCAGAACAGTCCGCGTTTACCAAGTCGAATGATTGAATTTCTTCCAGTGTGAGCTCGTAGATTTCGATAATGATAAGGGGTTCACTCAAGCATCCATCATAAAGACTATTAAAGTCCCACATTGCTGCTGAAGAGACGGGTAATGTAGGGTCATAGTCTTTGCATCGGAGATTGTTTATCTTGGTAAGACCTTTCGTCAACGTCACGAATCCGCCTTGAGTGTTTTGGACAATCAAGTTCAGGGGATCGATATCTTTGACCAGCGCCAATTTCATCTTTCCTTCGTAGAGGGCGGCTTGCGTTGCAAAGCCAGGGACGCTCACAAAATGGACGGGGTCCAGGGTATAGTCGCGTGTCATGGTCTCCCTAAACTTTTGAAGACTTCGGCCAGCAGCAGGGTGTCGATGAGTAGGTATATGATCATGTAATCACGCAACGTCATACAGTTTGCTGCCTCCCACATTTCGATCACTTCAGCATAGTCAGAGTCCGATATTCCTTTGCCTCGAAGTTGACTGTAGAAGGCTTGTTGCGATGGGATCTCAGTTTGGTCCAGCACAGAATCCGATGTGATGACTTCGTAGCAGAAATGTCCTTTTCGAGTGGCGAGGTCAAGAACCATGTCACTGTATCCGAGACTTGTGAGATGGGATTTGAGGAGTGTCATGTCATGCCCACTATTTTTAAGATTTTTGGCAAGACTGTCTAAACTTGCGTTGAGGAATGAGAATGAGTCTATGAACTTGACACCGTACTTGCTCGTGTCATCGTTTAAGGAGACAGAGATGCTGAACATTTTATCTGATTGTTTTGACAAAACATTTATTTTGGAAAAGTTTTTACCATCCAATCCTCTCAGTATGAAGCGCATGTCATAGGCGGATGCATTGTGAGCAATACAAGGCATAAACCTGAGTTTCTCTGTTATTCTGAAGTTAAAACTCAGACAAATTGCGGCCAAGTATTTTCCTGTTATTACCTCTTAATTGGGGCCGAAGACCCCCTCAACGTAATGGTTATGATGACGTACACGTTTTTTACCCTTTTCTCCAGGAGCATCTCCGCAGCATTCACAAGTTTTGCTTCGCAATATTTTTTCACGTCTTGTTTGGTGAGGACAGGGATGGGGAATAATGGTAGGGTTGACATGTATTCATTATAGTTCAGCAACATATTCTTAACAAGATGTGTTTCCATCTCCTCAATGGGAACTGTGGTCGAATCGACCACTCTGTGATTTACAATTTTCCCGTCTTTATCCACAAGAGTATAGCTGTACATACATAACTTGTGAATGTTGACTACATGTTTCCCCTCTTGCGCGGGCTCCAACACAGATTCACAGTCATAATAACATACAACAGGGGGTTTCATTGTTGCATGCATGGCTGATAATTGGTACATTTCCCCTTCTTCAGGCATACTGATGTTTAGCAAGCCTGTACTGGACGAACATAATTTTACGTGACCCTCTTTTTTGCTCTCGTTCATGCCTTGCATGCAGAATGAACAAAAAAATGTACTGCTACCTCTCCCATTTCTGAATGTTTTCATAAATGTAGTGAAACATGGTATGAGGGCGACATGATTAGCATCTAAGATTTGCACAAGTTGATAGTGCGCTCCTCACTGGCCTCTAAACTGCCTCTGTATACACTAACCAGCCCATAATCTTCTATCTCTTTAGTGAGCTGATACAGTCTATTGTTGACATCACAATCTCTTTATATGTTTGGTAAATCTTCTAAAGCCACAGGTGTGTTCATGGGAAGATTTGGGAAGGTGAAATATGTGTTTTTGTACAGGATATATGTATTTTCCGTTTGCTGTCGTTTTCTTGAGAGATATGTATTTCCAGGTAAATGGAAACGGGCAATCATGCTTGTCAGGACACAATTATTCTTTGTTGTTTGGATTTTGACAATATGATACCAGCCTGGACAATTTTTGGGCCAAGGAACATAACTACCCATTCGTTTTGTTCCTTTAGCCCCTGTCTTGTAGAATTTAACGTCAACAGAGGTGACTGTATTAATGCTCCAGCCACTACCTTCTAGCTCCTGTTTGTCTAATTTATTTTGTAAATCTACCCCGAGATCTTCAATAAATTCACTCAAATCCACTGTTCTTGTTAGCTGGATCGCTTTTGTGTTTAATACCCGATCCTTCTTTTCTATAGATGCCTCCTTCATGGATGTCCCCATTTTAACCCTCGCGGTGCACTGGAGTCTCTGGAATGTTCCTAATTTTGATTCAATGTGATTCACTAATTCCCTGCATCCTAATGTTATCAAGGATGATATGTTGACGTAATCAGTGATTGGGATAAATGTTGATGTTACGAAATACTGATCCAAAATACCTTCAGAGATTGGTGGGTGAAATATAGCCACTCCCGACTCGACAGTAGACGGTGCATCAGTAGACTGAGCGATGAATGGATCAACAGTAGTCTGAACTCCGGGTAGATCCGGAGCAGTAGCCGGAGCGACGGATGGATCAACAGTAGACTGAGCGACGGTTGGATCAACTGTAGCCTGAACTCCGGGTAGATCCGGAGCAGTTGACTCAACTCCAAGTTGTTCCGGATTGGGGGCTGAAGCGCGTTGCGGGCTTGCGCTAGGCTACGCGGGTTTTGCGGTCATTGCGACTCTGGGGTTTGCGGACATTGCAACGTTAGGGATACTCCCTGCATCTACCATATCGTTTTGATTCATCCTTCAAGAATAAAAACAGTACATTAACAATACAGTTAAAACAATACACTATCAAAGTTACAGATAAAAAAGACAAATTACTCACATCTCGAGTGAAAATATGACCAACAAGATCAATCCTGCAATATCAAATAGCAAAGACATTTTGAAATTTCTTACATTTTACGAGGAAGGTATGACGTCGACGAGATCGAGAGCATAAATAATGTCTGGGCTGCAGCACACGCTCTTTTATACATTAGTAGACGATACATGTTGTAACCTGTTTGTCTACATTGGTGGGGGTAACGCTGAGGTGTTAGATACATTACCAATACTGACGGTCGAAGCTGAAAATTTTGTGTCAACGACTCCATTTAATGTTTTTGAATATGTCATTTAATCAAATTTATCGCTTGGAGACATTAAATCAAAATGTCTTAATGTCTAGCTTCCTCGGTCAAGAGGATATCGTATTCAAACATATGAGCAAGGAAGACTTCCTATGGTGAAGATGTAATATACACTAACCTTTGTATATGCTCGATATCGTAGAAGGATCTTGATGGATGATAAGCTCGAGTCTATTGCGCGTATGCTTCTCTCTGCCGTGGCGGGCTCTGCTGTTGAGGTTGCGACCAGTGAGGCAGCGGATGACGCTGGTAGTTTGGGTTACTAGGCATCGGATCACCCCGATAGTTTGGCCAATGACTGACCAGCGGATACGCTGGAAGAAGCTGCGTCGGTCTGCACGTGGAAAAAAATTATATATATTATAATATATATATATATATATATATATAATATATAACATGGAAAAATGATTACAGGAATCAAAAATATTCATCGACATTTTTCCATATACCTTATCATTCCTGAAAATCCGGTTTGATCTGGTTCACCTGCGCTCGAGTTGTTACCATGATCTGTTGAGAAATGATAATAGATAAAATCAATTGCTGGAAAAAATACACGGGGACAATGTCAATTGCTGGAAAAAAACATACGGGAACAAGATTGACTAATGTCAATTGTTTGAAAAAAACATACGGGAACACTAGTGAATAATGTCAATTGCTGGAAAAACATACAGGAACAATATTGAAAAATGTAAATCGTTTGAAAAAACATCCGGGAACAATATTGAATAATGTCAATTGTTTGAAAAAACATAAGGGAGCAATATTGAACAATGTCAATTGTTTGAAAAAACATACGGGATCAATATTGAAAAATGTCAATTGTTCGAAAAAACATCCGGGAACAATATTGAATAATGTCAACTGTTTGAAAAAACATTCGGGAACAATATTGAAAAATGTCAAACATAATAGCATATCAACATTACCTGGTGATGCAGAATTGGTCCTTGACTTTAGCATGTCCTTGATGGAATACATCTGCAAAGAGAAAGGAAAAAAACAAAGATTCATTGAAAAATGTATATAAATTAAAAGTTCATTGAAAAAATAGTAGTTGCCGATTGCCTGTTGGAGAGAATGGAGACTGTTAGGTTTGCGGACATCGACCTCTTCGCCAAACCCGCACGTTTGTTTGTGAGCGGGTTTTCATCCAGCGGGAAGAGCGTCCTTGAAGGAAAAATAACTAGTAAATACATTGATAGTTTCGATGAGGTCGTCGTTTCAGGATCAGAGCACTTTCCTGTAAGGAAACATGAAAAAATAAAAATTCATACAGGACCACTCGCATTCGATCCATTAGGGAAGAAAACTACTTGTAAACTACTTGTTGTCTACGATGACTTTATGATGGAGTCAGCGTCTCTACGTATTATTGCATGTGTTTTGTCGGGGCAGGCATGCAAATATCAGTGCGGTATATTCAAACCAATCACTCTTTCACTCAAATCCATTCCATCGCACAATATCTTTGAATACCACACATTTTCTTATCCTGCGCATGCGCGATATCAATCAATTAAGTTATTTCGGGAAAACATTTCTTGCAAAAGATAAGGTTGAATCGTTCATCTCGTTGTACAAGCTACATGTGGAACAAAAACCATAAGGTCATATCTGGGTTGATTTCACAAAACCAAGTACTTCAAAACTTTTGATTAGGTCTCAAATTGCAGGACATGAATTTGAACAAGTGTTGCCAGTATAAATTATAATGTACACCCGATTTGAGATTAGTAGTGAATTAGAATGGAGAGTGTCCACTACAATCCGGAGGCTTTTGGGTCGTACTCTAGCGGGAAGGGTCTACATCAAAGCTATACGAATATATGTCCGTCTACAACAAGAAGTGATGTTGAAAAATTTCTTCAATCATCAGAAACATTCACGCGATTTAAACCAGCGCCCTTGAAATTTAGCAGACGTATGTTTACAGCTGCGCGTCCTGGATCAATTCTCTGTGCAGATATTGCCTATGTGAACGAATACGCATCTGAAAATGATGGTATTAGATATTTTTTATTTGTCATTGATATATACAGTAAATATCTGTGTGTACAACCCTTGAAAGCTATTACATTTAATAATGTAATTGCTGCATTTGACAAAATATTCAATGAACTAGTATGACAATGAACTCGGATTTGTTCAGATCAGGGCAGTGAATTTACAAATAGAAACATCAGAGCATATTTTGCTAGCAAAAACATATCCATTTATTACACATACAATAAGATTATCAAAGCTTCCCCAGCAGAACGCGTTATACGTACTATAAAACTTAAATTGGGAAAATATATGAATGCAAAAAAGACTGAACGCTATATAAATGATTTGCAAGCACTTGTAACGACACACAATATGTCACCACATTCATCATTAATGGGTCGGACCCCATTCGACGTTTATTTGTTGAACGATCCAAAGCAAATTCAAACTTTGCTAACGGAAATATATAAAATACGACGTAAAAGTATAGAAGTGCCCAGGATACAATTAAAGGTGGGAGCGTACGTACGTTTACAGTGCAGTTATTCCACACACAAGACATTTAGGCGAGAACACGAACCAAAGTTCATGAAAGAAGTGTTCCGTATTTCGCGTGTTAATCAAAAACATTACCCTCCGACCTATGAAATAACGCCACTCGATACTGATGAACCCATCAAAGGTTTTGCCTATAGGCAGGAACTAGTACAGTGTGACAAACCTGATATTTATGCTATCAAGGTAATGAAGACCCGAATTAAACAAGGAAGAAAGCAAATCTACGTGATATATACGGATTATCCAGACAGCAAACCTATGTGGATTAATGAAGGAAACATTGTGTCGTGATGTGTGATAAACGTACTTTGAAACGAAAATTGAATTTTTATAATAAAATAAATCAACTAAAATCATCCGAACGTAGTCAACTCGTTAAACATTCAAGTGATAAGGAAGTTAAGATCATCTGCGAAATATTTAGAAATATAAAGAGCGGAAAATTGGTCTGCGATAAACTAACCAAGTCACTGATAAATAAATTCAATTCTATAATAAAACAATTAGGTTGTAAATCTTTCATTAAGTAAATCTTCCGAGGCCAAAAGGAAAACATTATCAACCGTGCCTGGAAGGTTTCTGTTAAATTTACTATTACCTGCAGCAGTCAGTTACCTTTTTCCAAAATCCAAGATGGATAAGCTCACAACAACAACTCATATTGGCGGAACACCCATATCTATCACACAAGGACCATAAATAGCAGAACATAGCAATACGTATCACAGTCAAAGATTGAGTAGGCGTGGAGACGAAATGCTAGATTTGAATACCTCGCCTGAAATATCACAGAAAATTGATTAATTTCACTAACGGACTCTATCGCAATAGCACATCTACACAGCCCACACAGGAAGCGATCAATCAAAATGAGTCACAAAATAGCGATGATGTAGCAGTAATATATTCAGCCACATTACCTCCCGTTGCTAAGACACTATCCCCAGGATTGATTCACTATCGTTAAACTAACTCACCACTTATATTTGAATCGAACGGGTTTGTTAGCCATCCTAATGTCCAAAGCCGTGTTCATGTAATTGATTTATTAAAAAGTTTATTGGTAAATAAGACGGTAATAACTCCAGACGCCAATGCAATCATTCAGACATTCCTGGATAAAATGCCAAAGTCCTTTCATACAAATAAAATATTGAAAATTGAAGAGAAGGAGGATGAGACAGATGCATTTTGGGATATGTTATAGTATACGATATCACCAATATAACAATGAAGCACTGCTATACGATCACTGAACAAAATCACAGCATAACCTAACACGCAAAATTACAAGATGAAACACGTTTCCCCGGTCGTATCAGTTGTGAGACCTACCAATCAACATGTATGACCATGTGAGAAATCAATACTGAGAGGGGGGCCATGACTGACACCAAAAACGTGGAATATATATACATCCCTAGTACCACGGTAACAACACACATGAATCCAATAACACATATCATCACACTAATACAAATAAAACATCACTGGCTTACAATCACTGTATAAATCACACCGTGACAAGATGAATCATGTTTCGCATACGGACCAGTTCAAGTAGTGGCACGTTCACTAGGCAGCTGTTTTTACCGCATGAGAAAGTTGTGCGGTACTGACAGGGCTCATGACAGGTAAATAACATGAAGAAAATATAGTTTACTAGCATGGAAACATTCTAAATAAACATCACCCAAAAAAAACGTCTACAATAACACGTATCGTAACACCAATACGTCAATATAATATGTATATGAACGCGTTAATAGCGCACCTTATGGGGAACGGATGAGTGTAGAACCTTTCGCTAGCGCTACTGAGGGGTGACTGATGTGGGGCGCAGTAAAGAGCCTGTCAGCGGAGTGGTCATCGTGTTCGCACCTGTGTGAGCGCTAAGGTGGCACCAGGTATCATCGTCGTTTAAGCCTGGTATCGGTCTCGTCTGAAACAGGTAGCGCATGCCTCCATCTTAGGGTGTCGTGCGGGTGAGAGAAAAATTCAGGGTATATTTGGTGACAGCGTCTTGGTGCTCACAGCCACGAGCGACTGTGTAATATATAATGAATATTGTCTATGCTATTCATTGTTCAGGGCATTGTTCAGGGCATTGCGAACTATTTGCCTACGGCTAAATAAATTGCAAATATAATTTAAAAAATTGTCATAATTCTTACATCGCATGTCAACTATCATTGAAGTTGGTGGTTGAGACACCTGGGGGGAATGAACGAAGAAGATAAGTGAAAAAATAGATGGATGCAAAATTTAGTGGGATGATTGGAACAAATGTATGGATGGATGAATGGAGGGTGAGTGGGTATAAAATCGTAGGAATAAGATGCCCCCGTGGTTGTTGTGTTTCACGACGTGGTAGCCGGGGGCCTGGCACTTATGAAGAGACAAGAATAGACCAACGAAATAAGTGGGGCCTTGATGTTGGCACTTGACACTGCATTTATATGCCCGGCTGCACGACCCGCCTGCACTTATATGCTTATATTTTATTCGTCTATGGCCGTAAGGGGAACGGTGTATATAACGTCAATCTATTGCTCACCCTCAAGCCTCCATACCAATTAATAGAAAGACGGATAGAGGAACAGTCGAGTGTAATCAAACACATGAAAAACATTTATGACAGAACAAAACATTCAATGTTGAGCATGACTTTTCTTATGCATGAAATCTGTAACACGTTGTTACAATAACAAGGATTGATATATTTGGTGCTCAGGTACTATTTCCGTGTAGAGAACTATTGTATAATCACCAATCAACGCTCTGACTAGCTACTTCGGTCAGATAATAGTCTGTCAAACAAGTCTTACATGTAAGATTAATAACCTCAATCTCGAGGTAAATTCAAGTGAAATGGAATAAAAAGCCCCAATGTCTAACTAATTTAATATATGGTCGGAATTTTCGGACAATAATGTGTCCTTCATCAGCGACAAAGTAATCTTAAACAGCTAGTAATCGGCAAGGGAACA
>SDVV010028299.1:0-11979 GCA_016164225.1 Gammarus roeselii | reverse complement strand
CCTCCTCCCACTCGTTTGTTGCCCTTCTACTTCTGCTCCACTCTTAATCTACCTTCCACCAGCAGATGGTCAGACACTCCTCCACCCTCCCCTCTCAAGACCCGCACATCTAACAGCCTCCCCACCACTCTCCTCGATATCAGCACAAAATCCATCACCATGGGCTCTCTCCACCATTGTACCATGGGCCATCCTTACCCATGTGTACTTGTGAATATCTCGCTTCTTGAACAAACTGTTCCCGACCACCAGCTCCTGCTCCATACACAGACCTATCAGGGTTTCTCCACTGTCATTTCTACCGGGAACGCCATACCTTCCTATCACATTCTCCGCCATTTCATCTCCAACTCTCGCATTATGGTCACCCAGTACAACTACATTGAATTGACCTCCAAAACTCTCAATACACTCACTCAAGTCAGTCCAGAATTGCTCCCTCTCCTCTTCACTACTCTCGCTGCCATGTCCGTAAGCACTCACTAATGCCCATCTTTCTACGCCTAACTTAACATTCACCCACATCAATCTTGGGGACACCTCCTTCCATTCGGTAGCGCTACTCGCCAACCGATCACTCAATATCAAGGAAACCACACCTTCTCGTGCCCTACCTTCCTCCACACCAGACTTTCTTCCACTTACAACACCAAACTCACATTCGCCCTTATCTTTCAACTTCGTCTCACTCAGCGCCAACACATCCAACTTCCTCCTCACAAACATCTCACCAATCTTCCTCTTTACATCACTCGTTACTACAGCCACGCTCATTCAGCGACCCTAACAATAGGGTTTGGAGAGGCGTGTGCCTCTCTTCCCCCCGCTCGTCTTGCCGTCTTCGAGGAAAGTTTTTTACAGAGAACGGGATTCCTAGCCCCCCCGCTCCGCCCTTTTAGTCGCCTTATACGACACGCATGAGTTACGGTAGAACGATTCTACTCCCGGCTACGGGGCACCCCTTTAGTCGCCTTCTACGACACGCGGTGGATACGGTAGCAAGATTCTAAAGCCCCGGCTACAAGCAGTTTATAAAGGTGAAAATACTGTTCTTCCGCAAATTGCTGAAACGACAAGCTGAAACTTCATTTACTTTTTGTTTGTGATTCTTGGGTAAATACTTTGATGTTCAATTTTTTATACATTGGATAGCAGAGAAAATTGTAAATCTTTGTAGATCAGAGGTATTTTCTGACAAAATTCAGTATGACATCATTTAGCGATTACCGATTTTTACAACAATATGCGCAATTTTAGTTCGAATCATTCGAAGGCCTTTTTTCAACGATAGACAGAGTTGGCGCAAATATTTATATTTACAGCTGCAGGAGAAAACTGATATAATGTGATTTGTATGGGCGAGCGAGCGTCCATGAAACTACGAATTCTTGCTTTGAGTTGCGCTGCGTTAAATTGTGAATTGTGTACCTCATCGAGAAGTAGGTCATTCCAGAAATATCACAATGTTGTCCGCAAATTGAGACTGAAACTAATTTATCTCAGGAATACATGTGTAAAGGAAAGTATATGAAACAAAATTGTAATTGTTTATGGTTAGTATCTAACAAATATTTCATCAATGAAACGACTAACACAACAAAGCCTTCGACTCAAAACACAAGGGATGAAAGGACAACGGGCATTGTTATTTAGTTGAAATGTTATTTACAACAATTACAAAAGAGGACTAATGTCAACAGTTTAATTTGAACCGAAGCTTTAAAGGTGCACTGAATTTTGAGTTATCGAAATTCTGTTTACAATTTATATCAGTGGAATAGGATCCATTTAATACGTGGCAGTCATTTAAAGCATCGAAAAAAAAAAGGTTTTCCCGAGCGTATTAGTGATCACCATCTGAAGAAATGCGACGAATGACAAGCGTTTTGAATAAGATTATTCTGTCATACGGCTTGTGTGAACTCGTTTTAGCGCTACGACTACTCAGAGACAACTCTCCGAGCTGATTTACTTCCATGAAAAGGTGATTGTTGGTATACAATAGTTTGGCTTTCTAACAATATATACATTCATCTCATTCACATAATCGTTCAATTACTTGGATCAGCGGTCGCATTCAGCTGTTGAAATTGGCAGTTTATAACCTAGCACAACGAAATGGTGAAAGTTTCAAACTCTAGTGCACCTTTTATCACAGTTTTTAACGAGCTTGAGGAGCATGTGCACTAACGGCACACCTAATCATACTAATAATATTTTACATAACCTGGATCCCAAAAGGGTTCAGGTGGGTACCCCCAAGTCCTTCGGGTCCCCAGAATCCCTCGGGTCCCGCGAACCCCCAAGTACCCGGGCTTCCTGTCACCTGATCTCAACCAGTCTCAACTCATTGCCATCCCCGTCTCCACTCGCATCGACCTGCCTCGCCCCGCATCGTGATCTCCACGAACAGTGTCATGGCATGACTTCAAAGACCTTCACACTCAGAGTAAAATCAACATCACCTTCCCACTTCGTCACCGTATTTGATTTTGATTTTATCCTCAGTTCCCCCAGAGCCTCAACTCGAGTCATAATAGGCTCCCCCGTAGGGCTTGATGATCCTGGATTTCAGTAGGCTCACACACCTCAGTGTGCGAGAAAGAAAAACGCTATTAAAGTTAGAAAAGTTTAACATTTTAGCAATGTTAGACGCACGCTGATGCGCATAAAAAAAACGTTTGGACAAAACGGACCTCAGCTTCCAATCATTTAGAACTTCAAGAGTAATATGTGCGTACAGGTAGTATCGTTGGGACTGGTACAAGGTTTACGACTACACGGACAAAGTCAGCTCCGACAGCAACACAACACGATCTAGACCGCCACGCGGTCCAGGTCGACCACAGTAAACTTCATTTATTTAGATAAGACCCAGACGGAACGAATCCTTGCCTCCTATCATTTAGAACTTCAAGAATAATATGTACGCACACTAGTGCGCACAGGTATCATCGTTGGGACTGGTGCAAGGTTTACAGCTACACGGACAAAGTCGGCTCCAACAGCAACATAACACAATGTTTCCAGCTACGCGGTCTAATTAAGTAGAGGTACAATTTAGTGATTCAGGTAAGATAAAAACTCAGAACTCAGACGGGACGAATTCCCGCATCCAACTACTTAGAACTCCAATAGTAATATGCACGTGCGCCAGTGCGCACAGGTAGTATCGTCGAAATTGGTACAAGGTCTATGGTTTCACGGATTAGATTAACTCCTAACGCAACGCGTCACAAGGTTTATAGCTATGCAGTCCAGGTCAACTTCAGAAACTCCATAAGGTCCGTGCAGGCGCGAGTGAGCACAGACTGAAGAAAAAACACCTATTCACAAAATCACAAACAGAAACTCCCGCACAAATTTACTAGCATTATTATCCAAGACAAAATTGTGTATCGTGAAGAAGAAAGTAAGGGCAGGTTCGTCACGGGCAGAAAAACTGTTTGGATTATTGATGACTACCGATTAGAGTGACGAGGCTTTCTGGCGCGCTGGAGCCATCGTCCTTCTGGCACTGAATGTTGAACCAGCAAACAGTGCTGCATCAAGTTAGTATTCGTGTATTCTTCTTTCAATGTTCGAGTTAGGTTTACTGCTGCGCAAAATCAAAGTCCTCTACGCGGTGAACGTCTATGGTATGTACGGGTGTCAGAGGAAGTACAGGAACTCCTAAAGTGATGAGGCCATATGGTCCCAGCACTCCCCGGATAGCAGTAGGTAGGATTAACACACTACCTACCCTGCTTCAGAGCCCCAAGGATTCGCAGTAGTCATTAAGGTGCCGGGCTACGCGCTCCAACATCTGCTGAGGGGAAAGATGAAGAATAGATAGAAAACGTAGATCCCATGCTTGAGACCTACACTAGATGTAGGGAATTTCACGCATGGGAACAGCAAGAATGGAAAGAAGAAGGAATAGTCGTAGAAAAAAAAGTTGCATGAAAGAAAGAGTTCAACTTAGCTGTTGTTTGCCACCCGAAACGAGAATAGTTAGAACCGGTATGTGCATGTTAGGGTGTACGTGTCTGAGCGTGCGTGCGTGTGTTTGTGTGCAACGACTATTAGAAGAGTTGTTAAGAAGGAGCCTGAGACAATTTTTATAAAAACTTGAACAAAACTAAGATGAAAATAAGGTAAATAAAAGTTAAGCAAATCAGGAAGGTGGAGAAAAGGAGAGATAGTGAAGGGTGAAGAAGAGGAGAGTCTGAAGAGAAATAAGGGTGTTCACCTCCCTGGTTGGGCCATGATTCCGTGCAGCCCGTGAACCTAACAGAATAACACCGCACAGTCCGACATAGGGCTCCTGCGAGCGTCAACCGGTAAATATTTAAAGTAATACAAATTTGATCACCAATGAAACATCACACATATATGATAGTCACTGAAAGAAGACACAAAATATTTATTTCAAGGTATGTGCTCCACACATTAATTCAATTTGTATTTTGTAATCGGAAGTGACACGTCATCACTTTAGATAAGCACGGTTACCGCGACATAATTCTGGTCTACATTCCCAGTGCTTATTTGACCCTTATCAATGCCTGGTATCTGTAGCTACTACCCAACTGTTTTTTTCATCTTTGAATTATGTTGCCGAACATTGTATGTCATATCGCATAACAGCTTTCTATTCAAAATTTGAATCCTGAAGTACAATCTGAAACGATTATAAAATTTCAAAACCTCAGAAGGAATATCTCTTATAAATACTAAACATTTTATTCTGATATGTTCGACTATATTATTTCCGTCAACCAAAGAATCTCCATGACATTCAGAGAAAATGGCATCAACCGTATCAATTTTTTTGGCAAAGTCCGCATTCATACCTTTAAACTCACTTCAATTGATGCAAGATATCCAGTCATACTGAACGTCATCTGACTTTCCTCCTAAGAATAGATATTTGGAGTTGAATTTATTTACAAAGTAACCTAAAACGTATTCTCTGCCTTCGTGAGCATCTAAATGCTAGCTTTCAATGTCAAAACCATCAATTGCCAGATCATTGGAATCATTGTTTTTTGCAGTCGTTGAAAAAGATTTACAGACGAGGGAGGTGATACACGGGGGCACAGATGTATCGCTGTTCATATTTTTTTGGATTTTTTACCGGTGAGCTTGTAGAGGACAAGTGTCCCTAAAATTGGTACTAAAATAGACTGGTAAGCATTATCTTGTTCATGGTGCTCATTCAAATAGACCGAATCATGGGAGCCGAGACATCAAAAATGTAAGTTCCAGACAAAAAAAGTTTAAACTGTCCCGCTAGCGGCAACATTGAGTAAGCTTGCAGCAAGGCACGGAGAACCAAACACTCATTCGTTGAACATTTATTGGCGTGCGAGTTCCTGCCAGAAAAATAGAAAACTGGGTAAGTTCTTCAGTGTATGTTATAGTATCATTAACAGCTTTTTAAGCATTTAAAGAGCCTATATATGTTGATAAACATGTAAATAAATATGGTGACAGATTATTTTTGAAGCACCATACTTTGCCAATTAGTGGACTGGTCAGTCCAGTGTGCAGCACCAGGCTGAAAGTGATGCCCGATTTGCCCGGACCCGGGGGCCCAGCCAAGCTACCCGGGGAGCACCAATAATGGGGGTTTATAGGACCAAGAGTCAAAAGAAACGGTTCTTACCAAGAACGCCACAGCATGCTCTGGATCCAGCTATCGCAGTCATCCCTGCAGCAGGCGTCTTTCTTGGATGCCAGAATCAAGACCAAGCGGGGCAGCCCAAACGATGGTGCCCCACGAGCATTGTCTTCCATTCCTGGTCTCTCGTGGAAACCACCATAACTAGCTAAGTTCCCCACTGACAATTTGTTTGTCTTGCATTGTACAACTTCAATTTATTCATCAATTCATGGGGCAAATTAACTGCCTTCTTATTCATTCCCTTCCTATTCTCTTGTTGCCAACTTAAAAATCTTGTGAGTATCTGAGATTGAAGAGCCATTGTAGCTGCCGCACAACCTTGAAAATAATGCGATACACTGACAGTGTGACCGATATGTTCCTCCATTCATTATCAAATAAATAAGCGGAATGGTACCATGCAATTGTAGTACCACTTGAATGAATATAGCTATGTAGCTACCCTTATATAGAACATCAAAACTAATTTATTTCGAACTAGTCTTTTGACCTCGAAAACTAGTGACTCGAAAAGCTTGCATTTTGCAGTTCAACGATGGCTGAAGTAACACAGTCAACATTTTCAGAGTATCGAGTGTTGGGGCGTAAGGACACTAAAACGTTGGAACCACCTAATATGTATGCCTTGATCCTGTGATTAAAACTAAGAGGGCAGGGATGGTCATAACACGAACCCATCTATCTGATAATGCCGAACATGTGTTCAATGATATTTTGCTTTAATCGTTTAGTCAACAAGTAGCGAATGCCACAAAGAGCATGTAAATCGTCATACAGCGACACAATTGACTTCGACGATATAATAATACCCTTCTGAAATGCAAACACTTTACCAGAAACTCAAAAAAATAATTGTAGAAATGTTTGCATTTAAATGTTCATCTGCCATTCAGATTTTGTGAATGCATCCCTTCCCTTTTTAGAATCGTCATGCATAACCGGAGAGTTCATGATATCGAACCAATGATCTATTAACGAAATAAATTTTGCTGTTGCTTCCCAGCTACTGCATTTTAGCTTGTCCCGTTCAACTAGGAAGGAAATGGCCTTTGACACGGTAGCTGAAAGCAGATGAACTGCTGTGAGGACTTTCTGACGTTCCACCCCTCAAACTTTGAAATTGTATGAACTTATTTTTGGTGCAATTTTGAAGTCTGAACTCTGAAAATCTAAAACGTTCAACTAGAGGCACTGCATTGACTTCATTATTGTTAACTACAATTCCAAGATCAATTAGATTATTTCGTACTAGTTTCACTAATGCGGAACGTCGTCAAACACATGAATACGGCGGTTCTCATCATACGGATTGGTGGAGAAGTTTATTTCTGGTGATACATTCAACGATTTCAGTAGACTTTGATTGCAGCCAGCCATGCCACACACAGTAGCAGCCAGCCATGTCACACACAGTAGCAGCCAGCCAAGTCACACACAGTAGCAAATAAAGAGAAGCCCGCTGTTTTGACAGCTTCAATTATTTTTATCAAATTATCTGCATTCATAATATAATCAAAAACAAACATAGCGGGCTGCTTCCAGTGTCCAACAATACCTAATAACGGCAACCTGAACTTAGTCCTTGGGTTTGTAACTTCTATCTGATCCTCTGTCATACAAATATTTTTTTGACACCGACATCTCGTCAAATGACATAATGCATGCCCTTTTACACTCAGTCATATTTTTAGCTATTGCTGCCATTATTTTCTGATGAGCTCTCAAGAGTCAAGGTGGTTCAACATTATTTTTCTGAATTCATGAATTGAGTGTAGAATTTCAAGGCAAAGTGAGCTTCCATACCTGCCTTATGTACCTATAAGCTTTCCTGCTCACTGCTCGGAGTGACAATGCACCAGAAATATCCTCATCACTCCAACTTGCAGTTTTAACCTTTCCCCCATTAGTTATTTCAGTAATTTGAATGATAGAGAAATAGGGCGATAAAATTTCGTATAATTTTGAAACAAATCTATCGCTTTGTTTGATTTTTACATTTAACGACTTGCCAAGTTTAATCAAACTATTTCTTCAATTCTTTAGATCGCTATTGTTAATCAAAAGAGAACATTTTCAATTTTCAACGCTTCATTTTTGGCTTTCAGCAATTCAAGTTCTTCTGACTGTTCATTGGCTTGTTTGGTAACGGGCCATGCATTTTCACGCTTCAGAGCCTCTATTTGTACTAAAAAAGAGAATTAATGACGTAATCTTTTCAGGCAATTGTTACATTTGTAAGATCTTTGTGTGAATTAGCATTCCATAGGGGGAGACTAGTGCAGCTCATTCTTAGATTGTCTAATAAACGGTGGGTGCAGTGTAGGTCTCATGAGATTTGCGGTGCCTCGCAGCCAGAAGACAAGGATGCCGTTGAGCCCCGTCCATCTGCACTGCCAAAAGTCGAAGGTGCTGGAAGCACACAGCCTTGTGACGCAGACGGCTGTCTCATAGCACTGACAGCAGCTTTAGGCGCCGAAACGCTGCATTCATCTGCTGAAGGAGCCTTCTCTGGTGCACGCTCTGCGTAAAGTCACTTGTTCTAGAACATTGCATATCGTTGCGTTTCATGCATTATCACCATACACGCAACGTTTTAGTTTGAAAAATTGAGCCTGGTTATGAACAGCACTGTTCAATTCAATTGTAATTTAGACCGGAGGTTACAGTGGCAGGAAGGTTGAACAAAAACCTGAAAAGGCATGACAAATCAACATCGATTACGCATACAAGATCGGAGATTCCACAAGCCACCTATGGTCATCCGACGAACCACGTTTCGTGCAGTACACAATATAAATGACTTTTAATATTCAATCACGATTATACACTATTAAGCAAATGTCTTGCTTTTTCCCGAGCAATATTTCCGTCCCTCAGCGCAATTCCACTCCAAAGAAACGTCGGGCTTCCCTTTCTGAGTCCCAATGCACTAATTTCTACAACAATCATCTATTTCATTCATTCTGTCCACTAGGCGGGAATCACCTCAAACTCAACAGGTACATCCTTCAGCAGTAAACTAACTCATCACATGTGTTCCGATTCGTTTATCGTCATTCAATATTCAATCCAACCTGGTCACTTCTGCGCCCTGTCATACTTTTCAAGTATTTCACACACTTTGATAATGCATCACATTTTTTGATAATGCATTCAACCTTTCCACAGCTGGTCTCAATCCCCACGCCTTTGATCAAACCTCTTCCCACTCCCATACTCAGGTCTCAGAACCTCGTCACACACTTAAGTGCGGGCAACACTTTACAGCCTGCACACCTCACTCCCTACATGTATGCCTCAACCCCTTCATGGCCGCGCATCCTCCCTCAGCCACGTGTTACGGCCAGGTGCTATAAACGATCTACCACATCAGTCAATTTTGCTTAGGGGCATACATCGCTACCCTCTTTTAATATCATTTTACTTATATTCACATTGACATGTTCTCCTCCTATAAACTATAATAAAGTAGAACAACAAGTAATAAGAAAATAAATTAAAAAATTACGGATCACCTACATACAGCTAGTCATGAATCATTTTCATGAGATGCTACATTAGTATTTTTTTTATACAGATACAGACACTAGGCCGCATCCCCCAGAAAGGATGGTGGCCGACGGCAAGGCGCACCTCACACCCTCATATGCTCACACTCACACAACTTACCCCTTTTGTGCTAAAGGGTCCAGCCGGTACCCCCTCAACATACACTCTGGGTCACAAGTGCAGTCCGAGGATCCGTCGTCAGCAGCAGGGCCCGACAGTTTTCACTGGTTTACCCCCGCCGCGTCATAATGACTGGGCCTCCCCCACCCACGACCATCCCGACAGTGGGATGCCAAGAGCGGGGAAGCACATCAGAGCAGCGTCAAAATCAATCATTCACAACCATTCTCCACTCACGCCTGCTCATTTCACGCTCTCTCACCACCTCCACATTCACATTCATGTCTCTCCTTCCCAACGCCTGCTTCACACCATCCATCCACCCAAACTTCGGTCTACCTCTAGGCCTGCGACCACTCTCCACCGCATTCATGTCCCTTTTCACCAATCTCCCTTCATCCATCCTCTCCATGTGCCCAAACCATCTCAGAACACGCGAATCCACTACGTCCTCCAACTTCTTCTCCATCCCTGTTCTGTTTCGAACCACGTCGTTGGTGATCCGGTCTCTCAGCGTTACTCAAGCCATGCTCCTCAAACATTTTATCTTGAAAACATTCAACCTTCTTCTCTCCTCTGCTATGGCTATATATGTTACTGCTACTCACATTATATGCTATAGCTATATATGTTACTGCTACTTACACTATAAGAGTATTTATCAGATTGAGTACCACAGATTATTCACTTCAGTTACGGTGGTTGAATAACTACTATTAAAATCCTTACAACATGGAGAGCATATTTGTATCAAAGTCCAAGTTCATTTTTATAAATGTATTAATGTTATTTTGGTATTTCAGAGTTCTAACTTAGTGAATGACTATTAATCAGAAGCTATCGGTTATACATATAAATTAAATGCTCTGTGGATATGTTACCTTTAGCCCTGTAAATGTTTATGCTACATGGGTTCATTATTCTATCCCCATTTGCTATCCTTGTACAACTTACCCATTCCTCAACCAAACTCTATAGCTACCTAGCTAGCAGGGGAAGCATAAATCAGCACAACCCTATGATAAAGTATCCAACCTTTAATTAGCGGAGAAAATTTGTCACATTTTGAAGAGAGCTGCCGAAACTGGGAACAATCGGTGCGTTGACGCTAGAACAGCCTAGCAGGCTGAACATCTGCAAGAGCATCAATTATTAATGTAGTGTTTATACTCCAAACGATTGAAGGCGCAAAGATCATACAGCAATTAATTGCGGAGTTATAAGTTAAATTTGCACAAGATCTAGAATAGCATGTTTGGGTAACTACTAACAGTGAAGACAGGAACACATTTACGACATTTGAATAACATTTCGGTAAGGATAGCAGTGATAGCAGGTAAGGAATCTTAGTATAGCTACTCCGAGAATCACCACTCATCAAGGGCAGAATAAAGGTCAGCATGAAGTGTTAGCAGGTAAGGAATCTTAGTATAGCTACTCTGAGAATCACCGTTCATCAGGGGCAGAATAAAGGTCAGAATCCAGTGTTAGCAGGTAAGGAATCTTAGTATAGCTACTCCGAGAATCACCACTCATCAAGGGCAGAATAAAGGTCAGCATGAAGTGTTAGCAGGTAAGGATTCTTAGTATAGCTATTCTGAGAATCACCACTCATCAGGGGCAGAATAAAGGTCAGCATCCAGTGTTAGCAGGTAAGGAATCTTAGTATAGCTAATCCGAGAATCACCACCCATCAGGGCAGAATAAAGGTCAGCATCCAGTGTTAGCAGGCAAGGAATCTTAGTATAGCTATTCTGAGAATCACCACTCATCAGGGGCAGAATAAAGGTCAGTATCCAGTGTTAGCAGGTAAGGAATCTTAGTATAGCTAATCCAAGAATCACCACCCATCAGGGCAGAATAAAGGTCAGCATCCAGTGTTAGCAGGTAAGGAATCTTAGTATAGCTACTCCGAGAATCACCACCCATCAGGGGCAGAATAAACTTCAGCATCCAGTGTTGGCAGGTAAGGAATCTTAGTATAGCTACTCTGAGAATCACCACTCATCAGGAGCAGAATAAATGTCAGTATCCAGTGTTGGCAGGTAAGGAATCTAAGCATAGCTACTCTGAGAATCACCACTCATCAGGGGCTATCCAGTGTTAGCAGGTAAGGAATCTTAGTATAGCTACTCTGAGAATCACCACCCATCAGGGGCAGAATAAACGTCAGCATCCAGTGTTGGCAGGTAAGGAATCTTAGTATAGCTACTCTGAGAATCACCACTCACCACTTTTTAATTGATTGAAGTCCTAGAGCCTTCTGTGCAGCGCTAGTGCCTCCAAGGTACTCTAGTGCCTCCAGGTCATTCTTATAACACCTGGGTATTAATATACCACCTGGGTATTATTATACCACCTGGGTATTCTTATACCACCTGGGTATTCTTATGCCACCTGGGTATTCTAATGCCACTTGGGTATTCTTATGCCACTTGGGTATTCTTATGCCACTTGGGTACTCTAGTGCTTCATTGGCACTCTAGCGCTCCACGGCACTCTAGCGCTCCAGGGCACTCTAGCGCTCTAGGGCACTCTAGCGCTCTAAGGCACTCTAGCGCTCCAGGGCACTCTAGCGCTCCAGGGCACTCTAGCGCTCCAGGGCACTGTAGCGCTCCAGGGCACTGTAGCGCTCCAGGGCA
>SDVV010028298.1:0-11979 GCA_016164225.1 Gammarus roeselii | reverse complement strand
AATTGCTACAACTACAGTCAAGTGGATAGATTTTATAGGAATGAATCTTAAATCAATGAAAAAATACCTAACATAAGTATGAAAACGGGGAAAAATATACAATCCTTGGTAATATTAGGTTAGGATGGGTTAGGTTTTACTGCAATCATCAAAAACCTTCAGAGAAAAATGCTACAGTGGATCTGGTGGTTGCTCAAAATAAGACATATATTCTGAATGAGAACGCAATCTTATAACGAAGCCTGAATTGATCAATAACTTCTAAGAGTCTAAACTGCAAACTGATCACAAACATCCAACCTTCAGTCTGGTACCATACAGGCTCGATCGCACACTAAGGCTGCAAATTGAGTTATAATACATACCTACCACACTAATCTTATAAAAAATATATACAATGATAAATGAACAAAACAGACAACATATCGCAACCCCAACCGTTACGAATCCACCAATCACCACCAAATGAGACAATTATACTCATATGTGATTCTCTTCTAGGAATGTTTCAGTCACCTAATATATCATCATAGCTCTCTCTATGTCTGATAACAAAGAAAACGGTAGAAGGAATTACTGCAGGAGTAAGTACAACGGAGCGCTAAGGGTACTGATAAAAAACAATCGCAGGAAATAACTATAAACTTATTGAATCTATGATATGTGTAAATTGATCAATATCGAACGACGTTGAAATGTTACCAAGGTTGAGAAAATTCATCATGAAGGTGTCCGGAAAGTGGGGCATTTTAATCTATAATACTACGTATAAGTTATTATCAATAAAAAATATATTATAAATGAATGTTTGTCATACCCCAAAAAACATTCAGAGGACACAGGATTTAAAATGCACGTATGCAATATGAAATGCAACAAAGTTGCAATACAATATACCCGAGCATTGAAAGGCAAATACCCTTTTGTAAATATATAACTTAATTACTAAATATAAGCATGTATGAACTATCCATCTCTCCGATTGCTAAAAGCAGATCCTTTGCGCTGCCTGTCTTCGCCCGTTAGGCTCCGCCCACCATCGTTGGTGAGTCATAGGTTGCAGCATTGCGCTACCCTTCCGCGTCGCTGACTCTAGATTGCATGCAAAGCGGCGGTAAAATGTTATGTGCAAATCCCCGTAGACCGGACCAAATCCGTTATTTGTCGTTATATCTACTACTGTTATGATAGAGGGATAAAACAGAATAAGTAGTAGTTTTAAAAGTAGCGTGTGTTAACCTGTGCTAGTTTTTGACTTTCCAGTGTTAGTAGAGCAGTGTGAACAATAATCGTGAGAGTACGAGCTCTGAAAAGGGTTTGAAGTCAGACAGTACTGTAGCAGATTTATTTGCCGACCTGTTTTTGGTCAATACATTGCTGAACACGAATGAACTTTGTATTAGAATCGATAGAACCAATTTCATATCATTTTTATACGGACGTATACCAAACTGTACAATAATGATAATAGGTAATTCTGCAATATGAGAATTAGAAACATTACGTTTTTTTGCATGTATTTTTGCAGTCATTATAACCTAAAAATCATAACGACTAAACACCAAATAAACTCTTAAAATCGATTATTATAGTATTACAATATTGAAAGATTTCCTTCCACAAATAATTCTCCAAATTGTTTACTCATCTCGGCTCCACCCTACGTTTCATAAGGTATCGAAGCGTGGTTGGGCGCATGGCCAAATATAACGAAGAAATCAACGAATATATGAGTGATAGCGAAGAAATGATTATTATTCAATGTCTAGGACACACGAGTAACTAGTTCAAATAAATAAACAATCTAAAGTTTCAGACATCTTTGAATGAAATATAATAAACATGTAAAAGACAATTCATCACTGTCATGAAAAAAATAGTTTCATCAATTAAACCCCCAGTCAGATGCTTCGACGCATTCAACAAGAAACAAAGGTGAATGCAGCATTGCTCGTTACAAAGGTGAGAGCAGCATTACTCGTTACAAAGTTGAATGCAGCATTACTCGTTACAAAAGTGAATGCAGCATTACTCGCTACCAAAGTGAATGCAACATTACTCGTTACAAAGGTGAATGCAATATTACTCGTTACAGAGGTGAATGCAGTATTACTCGTTACAAAGGTGAAGGCAGCATTACGCGTTACAAAGGCGGATGCAGGATTACTCGTTACAAAGGTGAATGCAGCATTACTCGCTACAAAGGTGAATACAGTATTACTTGTTACCAAGGTGAATGCAGCATTACTCCTTACATGGGTGAATGCAGTATTACTTGTTACAAATGGGAATGCAGCATTACTCGTTTCAAAGGTGAATGCAGCATTACTCGTTACAAAGTTGAATGCAGCATACCTCGTTACAAAGTGAATCATCATTACTCGCTACAGAAGTGAATGCAGCATTACTCGTTACAAAGGTGAATGCAATATTACTCGTTACAGAGGTGAATGCAGTACTACTCGTTACAAAGGTGAATGCAGCATTACTCGTTCCAAAGACGAATGCATGATTACTTGTTACAAAGGTGAATGCAGTATTACTCGTTACGAAGGTGAATGCTGCATTACTCGTTACGAAGGTGATTACAGCATTACTCGTTAGAAAGGTGAATGCAGTATTACTCGTTACAAAGGTGAATGCAGCATTACTCTTTACGAAGATGATTACAGCATTACTCGTTAGAAAGGTGAATGCAGTATTACTCGTTACAAAGGTGAATGCAGCATTACTCGTTACGAAGGTGATTGCAGCATTACTCGTTAGAAAGGTCAATGCAGTATTACTCGTTATAGCGAATGCGAAATGTAATTTTGCACCAATTATTTTGAAAGTGTTAAATTGTGGAACGCGAATTTCAAATTAAATCAAATCAACTTCAATACAATGATTTGCTTTTTACCTCAAACTATATCTAGTACGTCAAAGCTAAATCATTCGTGAACCGTCAGCTACATGTGCTTTCATATTTGGCTGGGATATTATATAAGCATCGCTCACTTAGTGGACGAGTATTTTTCACTGCACATGACGTGTTTCTAACAGACTCAGAATGATGGATGACTGAAAATGGTATCCAATGTAATTGACAATTTTTACATGAGAATTAATAAAATAAAAGCAATTATCTGGATCACAAATTAACTGTCGATGAAAGTCACAGCATGGTTCAAAAGGAATATCAGGAGAATATATTCAATATATTGATTGACTTTTGATATGCTGAATTTTCAATCTCAGTTTTCAAATACGTGAATTCATTGAGAGATTGAATTTAAAGTAACCTAGTATCAGCAACATTGGGATCAAAATAGGAGAAACGTGTGGTAGACTACATCATATTGCATAAAAGGCAAGTTCTTGTGCATATCAAAAATCATCGTGCAAGGAAAGCGCTAAGTATGACCTTAAATAATTTTAATACAAGTTAACGTTCCATAAAATCGACATCATAGGAGAGTTTGAACTTCGAATTAATGAAATTAATTGAAAACTAGTTTATTTCAGATGTTTTAATTTATCAAATAACAAATTATTTAAATTAAACAGTTTCAAAATATAAACAAATTATTGATTTGACATATATCGCTATTTCCAATTTACTGATTTTTGTTTATGGAAGTTTACCTGTTGAAATGAATATAAACACAAAATGTTTATATTAAACAATATACTAAATCTGAACACTTCAAAAAAACATACCATATGACCTTAGAACTGTGAATAAGTGGAAGAGATGGAAAAACTAGTATACATCAGATTTTTTACTTTATCAAATAACAAATTGAATTTCAGCTTCGAAATGGGACCCATTCACAAGTTTCATGCGATATTCATTTGACGTTGGTTCGCGCTGGTGGACAATGGATATTACCTCTTTCCAAAACCATTAGTCTAGCGGGCTTAGGTCGTGGCTATGATCGGGCCAAGGCTGCCAGTTAGACGACCGATTACTCGCTAACAAAATTTGTCCGATAGTAAGGCGAGGCATTCGCCGTCATCACACCATCTATAGTGTGGTTTGATGACGCAGAAGTTAATTCTGAGAAATATCTCAATCTCCTTAAAAAAATTGTTCATATATAAGGTTGGAGGAATCCTACTGTTAACAGGATGACGGTCCTGCTCACGGCTCCAATGAGTGACTCCCATTCTTTTCGACCAAATTTCCGGAAGAAGTAATCAGCCGCCAAGCGAACAGGACCAGACCTGCTCATAGCCCCGACCTCAGCCCGCTCGACTACTGGTTTGGGGAGAGATGGAATCCCTTGGTCACGAACGTCAGCCAACGACACTTAAATAACTGAAGGAACTGCGAGGCAACGTTGGCTGATAAATAAGCAAGGGAAAAGTTCCAAGTGCAATTGCAAGCTTCATTCGAATTATTCAGATCTGCGTTCATAACAATGGATCACATTTCGAAACTGAATACATGTTTTGTTATTTGATGCACCGAAACATAGGTTTCACTATTTTTCAAGTGATTTCATTATTTTTTAATACAAAATGTTATATGACTTCGGTTTTGTTGCGTGTTCAAAATGTTAGAATCATAATAAACACCCTACATGTATGAATATCGACATATAATTCGCTCATTGAAAGACGATTCAAACATGTATATACTATTAATCAGAAGAAGCTTTCTTATATAACTGACAGTGTATGTATCATTCGGTGTTTAGAGATCAATTAGAATAGTTCTGTTAAGATACATCTAATACAATAAAATATTCGTTGGTTGGACATCGATTAAACATTTAAAAAAGGCATTGTTTAATGTAGCATGAAAGTATTTTCCCTCAACCACAAAGGTTGACTTCTTTCCTTCGTGAACAGATACGTTCTTGCTGTCTTTGACTCAACAATGTTCTTGCTGTCCTTGACTCAACAACGATCTTGCTGTCTTTGGCTCAACAACGTTCTTGCTGTCTTTGGCTCAACAACGTTCGTGCTGTCTTTGGCTCAACAACGTTCTTGCTGTTATTGGCACGCCAACGTTATTGTTGTCTTTGGCTCTACTACGTTCTTGCTGAATTGGCTCAACAACGTTCTTGCTAACTTTGGCTCAACAACGTTCATGCTGTCTTTGACTCATCAACGTTCTTGTTATCTTTGCTCAACGACGTTCTTGCTGTCTTTGGCTCCAGTCACGTTGGAGCTGTCACCCAACAGAACATAGCAAGCGTCAGATTTTTGCGACCACAATCTTCTCAGGTGGTAGCAAGCGTCAGTTTTTTGCGACCACAACCTTCTCATGTGGTAGCAAGCGTCCGATTTTTGAGACCACAATCTTCTCATGTGCTAGCAAGCTTCAGATTTTTGCCACCACAATCTGCTCATGTGCTAGCAAGCGTCAGATGTATTAGACCACAATCATCACATGTTCTAGCCAGCGTCAGATTTATGCGACCACAATCTTCTCATGCGCTAGCAAACGTCCAATATAGGCGAACACTATCTTAAGAGTATCTTTTTTTAAACGTTCTGAACAATGAAGACTATGTTTCAAGTATTGATGTGCAGTTACCATCAAAATATCGTAACATTATTTTTGATCCGAGCGATTTTCGCACATGAAATCTTGGAGAAGGGCTGTACAAATTTTGTCATTTATTTCGAACACATTCGACGTAATAGTTCTGATTGTGCATCATAAATAATGTGAATGTATACTTGTATGCCAGGGAAATATGTCAGAAAATATCACTATGCAATATTTCCGTCCGAACTGTCATATTAATAGAATATGGAAGTACAAATCTTAGATAAACATTCACTCACTATATGTTTTATTCAATTTCCCACTAATATACATATGAAAACGCGCCTTAAACGTTAGCGTACAAGAAATCAACTTACAAAAATGTACCACCTGATGAAACACCTACTTCTAGTTTTTAATATGTGGCCAATTCGAAACCAATGAAACAGGTTTACGATGAGAGACCAATCTTATACACTCGGCATTTGATATCCACATTCAATTTTTTGCCCTCCTAATGAAGGGCTGTTGTGGAGCTATCCAGCCAAGCTGGACAGTGTAGACTCAAAACGAAGAACCTCTGATCTCCTGATGAAATTCTAAAAGAAGTGGACTCTCGCATCATGAAAATAAATAAAGGTAACAATACAGAGGCTTTATTACTTCACTCTTTTAATATCAGTGGATTTTTTTACCTTAATAGCACAATCCATTATCGGTTGCTGATCATCACGGTAAAATTGGATGCATTTAATCTCCATGGGCCTAGAGGGTCGCTATATCTAGCGATAAATTCTCATATAGCTTACGTCAGATCAGCCCCTTTCATCTCCGCCAAATGTCATATCAGCCACAAATTGTTCCGACTACCTACCTACGGTACCATTTTTTAACAGCGAACATTCATAGCATTCCTCAGTCAGACCAGCCACTGTCATATCCGCCACTGGCATATCAGCCACGAGTTTTTCCGTCAATCGAACTGAGGTATCATTTTACTGGTCATTCTTTAATGCAACTTTTCCTCCCAATCTAACCAAACCTAGGGGTACGCGTTTCTAACCCGCGGGGCAGAGGTAAAATGGTACGACTCGTGGCTGATATGACAGTGGCGATATAAAATTGGCTGCTCTGAGTGAAGGATTGTGGCGCAAATGCGCGTGGACTGAAACATTGTTTAGCGCGAAAGCACGTGTGCTGAAAGATTTTTAGCGGTTTTAACAGTGTCCGGCCATGAAAGTAAGCTGAAGTGAAGTGGCGATAGTGCGCGTGTGCGGAAACATTTTTAGCGCGAACGCTGGGCTCCCGACTTGGACACGTAATAATATGTTGAAGGATGTCGTTGAGGTATTTTTAACCCAAATCTTGTGTGAAAAACAGTCCGTGAATCGTCACTGAACGACCAGCGAATGAAAAACATAAGAATTTGTCCGTTTACCTTTCATCGCATCTCTCTGAAATATAAAAAATATGAGCGAGAATCTCTATCAATGGAATTTATAGGCTCTAAAATGTACGTCCATCTTTGTATTCATTAGCCGTTCAGCCCATCGACGAGATATGTGGCAGTCAGGAGAACAGTAGATGGATACGTTGCATGAGAAACTACTATTTCAAGTGACGAATATTTATATGATGAATACAGTCGAGTATTGGTAAACATAATTCACGTTGCAGTTTAAAAGTTGGTTAACCTTGATTACCCAGAACCATCCCAACCCGATTTGATTTATAATTCATTCGCAATGTTATAAATAAATAAAATAATCTTATTTGAACAACGAATAGATTGTCAAAAATCTCCTCTCTAAACGATAAATCAATTCATACCCTGTCAAAACATATTCATAACAATGTCCATCACACACCACATCTACATAACCTTTCAGTGTCAATATTGCCGTCTGAGCTTCTGAGCCAATTTGTTCATTACAGGCGTTAGGAAAGGTAGACAATAACGGGAAATAAGTTTCTAACTGCAATGCTTTCCCGGCACCAATTATCATCATCGTAGGTGACAGGGAAGTTTCTAATATCAATGTCTGCGCAAATATTTAGGTAAGGAAAATGAGTGGATCATTTGGAGAAGAGATGAGCAGTTGAGAAAGTGCATGGTATCTGAAAAGATGAGCGGTTGAATAGATGAGCATCTGAAGAAGTGCACGGTATTTACCCTACCCAATGACCGATTGAAATAGGATCCAGCAAGGGTCTTCTGAACATTGTCCATTCCGTATTTTTTCATCCATATAAGTGGTTCAGTTTTATTATATCTCAAAATACAACCGGATACAAATCTACATAAACCATTTCGTAGTCAATAATCGTTAGCGAAAACTTGTTGGGCAGGTGAGATATGAAAACGACCATGCTAAATAATTATGCATATATTTTAATACTCTAATAAAACAGCCTCCTAAATTTGATAGAGAAAACATAGTTTAAAAAAAAATGACATTAGAAACGCTGAAATTTCTCTCAACATGGACTCTTACATAAGGTAAATACAAGAGAGAATTTATCGAAAGATTTATTTGCTTTGGGAACGGAAATTTAAGAAAACAGTGAACACATCGTAGCAAATACATTAGGAGAAACAGGAAAACTGAAGAAGAAAAAAGTGGTGCACAACGTCAAATTTCATAACAGGCATATATCAACAATGCAACATTGAATAACACTATTCCGTGTTACTGAATTTCGATTATACTGGAATTTCACTAGAATAGTTACATGAATACTAACACGAAGACTCTTATTGAGACTACACAAGCAATATTGTGTTTCCGGGTCATTTCAAGAGCACTCTCGTTAAAAAAACAGTATGATAGTCTAGTCATCAGATATAAACAACACTTGCAATCTTTCAAAATCATTATTATCTCGGGTTTATTTTCTTGCTTAAAGCTGTGCTTACATATTGAGACAGTTTGAGTTGCATGTGGTCAATGTAATGAACGCCTCCCCATTGAATTGGTTGGACTTCTATGCAATATGAGGTCTCTTTGTTCATTGAAGACAAATGTATACGAAATGAATACGCTTAGATTAATAGATAAATACAAATATTGTAATAAAAAAGAACATGATATTCATGATTAGAATTGCGGGCAAAATTTACTCAAATAAAATGACGTGTTTCGTATTGAAATAAATGTAATGCCCAACTCAGTCCAGTTAATCATTAAGTTGTCCCCAAAAACGTATTAAAAGTAACGATTATGTCCATGATACTTCTTAACTATTGAAGTAATAACTAGACACTCTAATTATGTAAACCAGATCTGAGGTGAGTCAACGTGTTGTGTCTTGTTCCACGTGTGATGCGTGAGTCGGCCATTGTGTTCTTAAGCCCTGATTATTGTTTGGAGGTCGAGACACACTGTCGCAATTACAGAGAATCGAACCTCTCAGGAACCCTCGATTTATCATCTAGATTTTGACGGAATTCATAGTGTCAATGATAGGTGCTTGTGCATCCCAAAGGTCTATCTTGATCTTTAGGCAGCAATTTTCATGTTATAGGTCACTCGTCCTCTTCTCGAAAGCATCAAGAAATTGGTAATTACCACAATCACTAAATCCTATCAGTAGAGTATATGACGACAAAACACGGATTTTGTCCGGTCTACGGGAGTTTGCACATAACATCTCAGCGGAGTGAAGGCGGTCGGTGCGAAGGCGGGCGGCGCGAAGAGAACGGAGGTGAACGACTCATTCAGACGGACCGACGGCTTATATAAATATACGTTAATAGGGTATATATGTGTATAGGTTGTATATGCTAGGAGGTTTTATAAATAGAACGTTCACAAATACATATAGGTATTTGCATTACAATGCTGGGCATACTGTATTGCAATTCCATTGCATGCCATGTTGCATATATATGCATTTTCAATGCTCTGAATGTTTAGGAGTATTGATAACATACATTTATATGATATTTTTTTTGATGATACATCTAACAGTTACAGATAAATTCAAATGCATTAATAAAGGTTTAAGCCCCACACTTTCTTACACGGATGTTGATTTCCGGATACGTTCATGATGAATTTTTCAACCTTGGTATAATATCTACGTCGTTCGCTGTTGATCAATTTCCACGTGGCATAGATTCAATTAGTTTAATCGGATTTTCTGCGGTCGTATTATCAGTACCCTTGCGCTCTGTTTTAGTTACTTTGCAGTAACTCCTTTCGTTTCCTCTGGTGTGAGCTATCGGACGTAGAAAATTGATACATAATAAACTGATGACTGAAACATTCCTTCAAGAGGAGAAAGAGCACGTTATGGATTATTTTCATGATGCAAATTATTTGATCAGTAGCAATAGGATTGTCTCTATCAATGGAAGCATTTCGTTATCATTCTCTCGCTTTGGAAATGTAGTTGAGATTGCACTTCCATGTTAAATCCATGTTTACATCAGTATCATCATTCAAGAGTATAATTGACTTATTCACGTTAGTTGTTTGGTTGGTTACATGCTAGTTTTTTTCTCGTACATCACGGTTTTTAATGTATGTTATTTGGGTATGGTAGAGAATTGATCGCCTTGCTTTATTAAAAATCGAGATTTTTAGTATGTGTCTTCCAGTTCTGTATGTTCTCTGTTGAGTTGTCATCTACAATGCAACCTGTTGATTATTTTATACAATATCGAAATATTAGGATATATTACGTTTGTATCTGCAATGTAGAACAGTAATTCAGGTTTTATTTAGTTACATGTTGTATATTTTTAGTGTTTTATCAATCTTTTTACGTCTTGGTACAATGTTTGACGTGGATATTATATATATAGAAATTCCATTTGTTGCAAACTTGGTTTTGTTGGTAGTTTTTTGTATGTTTATTGTAGGACAATTCTTCAATGTTAAGGAGGAGTTAGAGAGTCCCTTAGGCCAAAGCTCGTTATGTAGATGTTTATTTGTACAAGTAGACCAATATACTTTGATGGATACCCTAGTGTATTACAATTTTTATTGTTAATTAGAGCAGAGTATGAATTACGTAGTTAATTTATTATTGTCGTATGATTTTATCCACGATAATTATACAAATATATGTTTTTAAGATGTATAAATCCGTAATTTACACGGATTTGAACACGCCATGGAACACTAGCTAGTCTAGTTTAACGTTTTAGAAGACGATTTACTGAATGGATGGGTCCTGGTGTAGAATTGGTTTACGCTCTTTGGTAGTCATTTGGGTTCATCCATGTTCAACGTGAATTTGTATGTTCTTGTGGATGTCGGTCTTAAGTTTCATGAGTTTGTTAGAGAGGTTATGCGACAAGCTGTTCATCGTTGTAGTGATTTTCTTAGGTCGTCAGTGATCAGATGCCCAAATTTTTATGTCTACGCTATTTGAGACTCATGTCGAGCCCATTCTTGGCACCTATACCTGTGTATAGATGCTTGGTTATGTCCAGGGTGTGACTTTTCTTGACGTTGTTCAGAGAAGCTTGACTAAACAGATGCATGATATGTCTAAGGTATTGTACCATGGCTGGGTGTTACCTCGATATATGTTTTATATCAGTAATAAATTGCTGAGAAGTGACCAAGTGAAGACTTATAGAGTTTTTTGTTAATACACTGTGGGCTTCAATTTTGTCCTATTATAGATATCATAGCCTAGTAAGGTTTCGGAATTCTTTCAGATTGGACGGATACCGTAATATTATTATTTGTTATGCATAAGCTCAATGGTAAATGTCAGACATTTTCGGTAAGACTATTATGCTGTTATGTTATCAGTATACGATCTTAGTCATGAACCAGATCACGTGGGATATTGGAGTAGCATTTTATCATCTGGGTGTGATAGGATACACCTTTTATAATAGTTAATCTCTATCCGTTAGAGTAGAGTAGAAAATCATATTTAGCTATTTTATTGTTGTTGTATGTTTTGATTGGTCGTTATATGAATATATCTGTATTTGATATAAATTCGTCTAATTTCATGGAGAGTTGGGTATAAAATACGCCTAATTGGATGTAATGATCCTAAAAATTGCTATGTTGAACTCTCGACATTGGATTTGGGTCCGGTTTCATGTCGGCTTGGAGAACTAATCTACCCGAGTGTACATGTACATCTCAATTATGTTATCCGCTCGCATGTCTGTACTAGATGCTTGTTCCCGCATGTCTTTCTTATAGAATGTTTGTGATCCGTTTGGAGTTTGTACAATTAGAAGTTATTGATTTATTCCGTCTTTATTATGAGATTGCGTTCCAATTCAGAATATCTGACTTATTCGAGCATTCACCAGTTACACGTATAGGTTTGTAATGTAGAGGGGCCGTAAACCAAACCCATCTTAACCTATCCTAACCTACTTTTTCCCCGTTTCATACTTATGTTAAGTATTTCTTCATTGATTTAAGCTTTATTCATATTATATCTATCCCCTCGACTATGTAGTTAGTTTTACCAATCTATAGCAGATTATGTACCTACATATACATATATAT
>SDVV010028297.1:0-11980 GCA_016164225.1 Gammarus roeselii | reverse complement strand
ACACCCCATACATATTGAGTGACCTGAAGATTAACACCCCATACATATTGAGTGACCTGAAGATTAACACCCCATACATATTGAGTGACCTGAAGATTAACACCCCATACATATTGAGTGACCTGAAGATTAACAGCCCATACATATTGAGTGACCTGAAGATTAACACCCCATACATATTGAGTGACCTGAAGATTAACACCCCATACATATTGAGTGACCTGAAGATTAACACCCCATACATATTGAGTGACCTGAAGATTGACACCCCATACATATTGAGTGACCTGAAGATTGACACCCCATACATATTGAGTGACCTGAAGTACCCGGGATTTATTATTCGAAAGGACACGTCTTTTCCCGCCCATGAATGGGTCTGTCGGATGGGTCTGACTGGGCTCAGCCTTCTGAGTGATGGAGGCAGGGTCGAGGTGTGAGATCACGAATGCCTTCAGGTCCTGGGTGATTGTCATTTTATTTCTGAATAGAGCATTTTCAACAAAGGTCCATTGCTCGTTTATTATGTTTAATCCATGGTTCGAGTTAATCAAAACGAGGTGTCTGCACTTCTGATTTATTTCGGATTTTTATTGTTGTCGACCTGGTGACGACTTGTTTGTACAGTTGACAACTTTTAAGCTCAATATATTTATATGGTAAGTTACACTGGTATTGCACTACTCTCCTGCCAAAAAAAAAAATCGTTTATATACGCAACCGTGTGACAAAAAAAAATGAAATGATTGGCCAAACGGTTAACGTGATTATGAAAAGTTGCTGCTGCTGCCAGACGTCGCCATTCCATCCTCCTCTTGAAGCTTTCGTTTCTGACGTCAAAAACTGCTTTTCTGACAAAAATTCCAATAACATTTGATAAGAAACGACGGGACACTAGCCGTTTAAGGGGGAGCCCAGCGTTGGCGCTAAAATTATTTCCGCACACGCGCACTATCGCCACTTCACTTCACCTCACTCTCATGGCCGGACACTGTCATAACCGCTAAAAATCTTTCATCACACGTGCTTTCGACCTAAACGATGTTTCAGCCCACACGCATTTTCCGCCACTTCATAATCTGCCACTGTCATATATGTCACTGTTTACACCTAAACAGGGTACCAACCCTTCTGGTTATCACTTTAATGAAACTTAAATGCAAAAACAATAAAAAACGGCATTACGTACCTGAGAAAAATACGTATGTTTGCCCCGCGGGTTAGAAATGCGTACCTTTGCCTCGAGGGTTAGAAACACGTACAGTAGCGAACAAAAATTCGTTTATGGTTAGTCTGGAACCGGAAAAACAAATTCGACTTTTCCCACGTCGAATTTAACTTCATATAGATTTTTTTTACGTTACTATGTGTGAACAAAGCTTCTTAATGGGTAATAATAATCAAATTTCCGATAAGTTTTAATATGGGGCGGAAAATGGACATAGAAGGTTTTACTTAGTTTCAAATCATAAACGAATTTTTGATCGCTACTGTACTTTAGGTTAGGTTAGGTTGGGTAGGAAAAGTTTCATTACAGTGATAATCAGTAAAATGATACGCCTCGTGGCTGATTCTGACGTGGGCTGAAACAGAGTTTAGGCAGAATGTCACTTGCAGATATGACAGTGGCTGGTGTGACTGACGAACGCTATGAATGTTCGCTGTTAAAGAATGGTACTGTAGGTAGGTATACGGAACAACTTGTGGCTGATAAGGCATTTGGCGGAGATGAAAGTGGCTGATCTGACGTTAGCTATAAAAAAAAATTAGCGCCAGAGATCGCGACCCGTCTAAGGAGCAACAAATAATAATTAAAACGGTTGTTCTTTTCTGTTCTAGTAGATAAGCGATGATTTTATTCAACATAAAACTAGCTATTGAACTGATTCAGTTGTTCACTGTTTTAGTGCTGTTCTGGAATGCCCCCTTCAAAAATGCTTTTTAAATTTCTAAGATTTTTTTTACTGCGACCAAAATGTAAACTTCAGAAATCATGCAAGAAATTTTGTCCCTGATGTAATTTTATGGGTGAGACGTTTGGTCAATAACACATCATGAACGTTTTTTTATTCGACTCCAACAATTTCCCTTATCAACGTAGAGTGGGTGCCAGATGTGTCTGTACTTTCCGCTGATTTACGCGTAATTTTTATCACAGTGCATATCCTGTCATGTACAGCTGTACAGCTCTCCTCGAAATAATTCGAAGAGGATATTTCTGTGACAGCTGTCAGCCTTCACAACTTTATTTCCGTAAGCTTCTTGCTGCGTCTTTGAGTTCATGCCCTCAGGGATCAAAGGGTCACCATCGGCAGCTCTGCAATATCGCAGTGACTGGATTAACATGACAACAACATCCCCTGTGACCGCGATGTGTCGAACAGAAAGAAATCCATTTTGTTCTCGCGCCAACAATTTCGGTGACCCTCCTCTGACAAAGACTCCCCAACTCATGAGCTAGGCAAGATGTGCCGAGGATGTGCCGAGGATGTGCCGAAGATATGACTTCTGAATGAGAATTTACAATATTGTAATGTTAGCCCTCGGTAGAAGAACGTCAATAATAATATCATAACCTGTGGAATAAAAAGTTATTTTTTATAGTTAAGAAATTAACTTCTTCTGCATTTCTAATTGAATGACCTACCTCCAATTCAACTTTTGTATCCTTCACTGACCATTGAACGGCAACACTCACGACTGGGTTAAGACAAAAAGTGCATATTTCCACCGATGTAACGCTTTCGACTGAGTATTAGTCTGTCATTCAATAAACAATCTTGTAACTCTATAGTGGTCACTCTTTTCCCCTGCCAGTCCAGAGCAGCAGAGAACGACACCTGCAGGGTCCGTGACAATGAGCTGTACACACGTACACCCGTGTAATCCTGACAATGTAGATTTGATGGGTGGTCATCGAAAAAGTTGCTGCTGACGATGCATGGACGATTGCACTGGTAGAATGAGCAAAAAATGCAGCCGAGGGAATGCAAGGGCACTTATTAAGACAATTATTGGATCGGAATAAATAAACAAAACCTCAATCAATATAATGGTTTGCAAGCCCTTCCGTAGACATTTTTAGAAATGGCTGTTCGGCAGCCAGGGCTTATGACGTGTGATACTTTCTCTTGAATAACAACGGGACCATTCCTAAGTTACCAAAATACACGAACATGTATACACCGATTGGAAAAATACCTGTGATTTACCGCATTGTAATTACACTTAGCTGCGCATAACACAGCTCTGATATTGGTCAACTTTTTCTCTCTGACAACCCAGCCAAAGTAATTAGGATAAAAATTCTCGATTATGCATTTGATAATCAACCAAAATAAAACATTATACGGGGGCAATATTATTTTCGATGTGACTATAAAATCGGATGCAATAGTGCTGGTCCAATGAATTGTATTATGTGATGATAGTCAGGTGGTAGATCGGTGTCCTCTGTTTTATTGAGATGATATACAGATAATAAAATAGTTACAAGCCAGATTATTGTGAATGTATTATAATTCAGACGAGAAAGTACATCAGTTTAATGCTATGACAACACTCGACAGAATGGTGCGGTTGTGTATCATCTGTAGCTGATATGGTGCGGTGGTGCGGTGTTCCTCGACAGATAAAGTTATTGACGGTCGCGTGCATGACAATTAACAGAAATAAAGACCTGATGTAAGAATATTATAGATTCTGACATAAGGGATTGGAACTTTCGATGTGAGAATTACGAGGTCCTTCAGTGTTGATTTAAAGGGGTCGAGATTAGGAAAATAATAATTCTTGTTATTTAAAATGAAAACGAGAAGGTTGCATTGAAAAAGTGACCGATATAAAAAAATATACATCCAGGAATAAGAAATTGAGCTTTGCGAAGTATTAAGGTGATGTCATTGAGTTAGATATGATTTTTTTGTGAGTCATATTGTACTTGTTAGTTGTCTAAACATTTTGTTTAGACAACTAACAGATAATTTTTTGTTAATATCGTATTCCAAGAAGTAATTTTCTTATTTTTCTTTTGGAACATACACCACATAATTTCGAAGCATCGGTTCTTCACCCTGCCAGACATCACCCCTCCATCCTGCCAGGCATCGCCCCTCCATTCTGCCAGGCATCGCCCCTCAATTCTGCCAGGCATCGTTCATCCATCCTGCCAGGTATCGCCTTCCATCCTGTCAGGCATCGCTCCTCCATCCTACCAAGCATTGCACCTCCATCCTGCCAGGTATCCTCTCTTCATCCTGACAAGCATGGCCCTTCCATCCTGCCAGGCATTATATCTTCATCCTGCCAAGCATCGCTCCCCCATCTTGCCAAGCATCGCCCCTCCCTCCTTACAGTCATTGCCTCTCCATCCTGCCAGGCATCACTCTTTCATCCTGCCAGAAAGAATAGCTTATTCATACTGCCACGCATCGCCCCTGCATCTGATCAGGCAACGCTCATCCCTCCTTCCAGGAGGGATGAGCCAAGCATAACCCATCCAAACCCCAGGACACAGGCCCAGTGAGGCCCCGTCCATAAGACCAAAGCATTTTCCGCCTATTCCTCTGAAGGGCCGAAAGATTTATTACACTCCGCCATTTCTAATTCCTCCAATGAATTTACATACAGAAAAAGTATTTTAATTGCTCTTTTATAACACGGCCCGAATACCTCAGAGGGGATGTTCGCAGAAATTGAGTTTCCTTTTATGCCGGGACTGTATCTGCATTTCTCTTGGTGAGACTGCCATGCATTTTGCGAAGTTTGATGTAGTCGCGCTACAGTACTTATTGTATGAAATCATGTTTGGTTGTTCTGACTTCCGATACCAGCAGCTACTGTTCCGTCCAGAATCCAGCTCTGCTGTTATTCGTTGAATGTTGTATACCCTTTGCCTGCGTCGACGACGAGGAACATTGCTCCATCAATGATGTCAGTATCAATAATACCTCAAATGTTATATGAATCATTGTATCATTACAGTCCTGCATGACCCTGAACAATTACAAAGAGTGCTGACAGCAGAGAAAAGACACAGGCGCAACATCGAAGTAGCTCAAGACAATTCATATTCATTTCGTTGCCAGCTGATATCGCTGGATTTTTTTAACCGGGTGGTATATCCCATCGGTAGGGGAATCTTCTTATTTGTTAGAATTTCTTACATGCCTACAGAGGCAGAGCCTTTAAAGCTGTTAATGTGATACGACCAGCGACAGTTTTATTCCTGCCATGTCTTCAGAGAACATTTTAATTGATACTGTGAACATTTGTAAATGATTAATCGGGCATTGATGCCACATGTACGTAGAGCTATTTTAGAACATGACTCCAGTTGGTGAGAGAGGGGAAAATAACAACTGGTGTTGACTGGATAAATGAAAATTGAATAAATATATTTGACTAGGAGTTGTTGACCTATATTTTATTATATAAACATTGTTTCCAGAAACCATCTTGATCAGGAACAGCGTGTTGTGTGCTACCAATCACAAACTAGAAAACATGTTTTCACTCCTTTTCACCTTTACCTATTTAGTGCGCCCTCATATATCGCCGTCGCTGTACTCGCATGCTTGTTATATACCGAAATAAATATGCAGAAGGCCCAAAAAAAATCTGATTCCGCCCATTGCGGCTGCCTTCTTCTTAATGTCGTCAACGGAAGTTGTAGGCCCCTCCCATGACTGTGCCTCTGCTGAGGCGCCTTCTCCTGCACGATACCGCGGTTAAGTCAGTAGTTGATGTTGCGCTGGGGTACCATAGAGTTGACTTTGGTTAGGCCTTTTGTCAGAGGTTCATTAATGATGAAATGCGCTATTACACGCTACCTTGCGAAGAACAGTTAGATTGGATTAGAGTGGCAGGGCTGTTTAGCGCGTCCCGGTTCTGAAAGAGACTACCGTGGTTCTAAATAAGCTTACCATGCAGTTCTTTCGAAATTATGTGTTGGGGGCTCTGATACTAGTTGAACGAACACGCAAGATCTGCATTTCAGAGGAAAAGTATACGTTGACAACTTCTTTTTTTTCAATACGTTGTGTCAAATTATCAAAAGAAAGATCCGCTAACAAGCATCGCTTGAGGAATGAATTATTGTACTTCCACGCTGCAGTCTAAAAGTTACAGGAATTTGGCCATGATATCAAAATATTTTTAGATCCGAAGGCTACATCATTTATGGTGTCGTAGAACAATTTACGCCTGTGTCTCACTGTGCCGATACGCAGGCATGCATCAAAATGCAGCTTGTGATGCTGTCGATCAAACATGTGGCCGCTTCATGAATAATATTCGGGTAAATCTTTGATCATTGTTGGAACGAATTCAATAATTTAAAACAAAGGACCATAATCACTGTCATCAACTTTGGTGTTTCATTCACATGAATTATGCTTGATATGGGACTAAAATACTACATAAAATAATAATAAACTAATTCCTGATCGGAACACGAAATATTCGAAATTGGGTTAAATAATCGCTGAAAATCTGTTGTTTAGATATTTCAAAAGCGTATACTGATATCTTAAGACCTCGAGCAGGTTGGCAGTCACGTTGGAAAACCTCGAGGAATTTGTCCCACCAAACGTAGACCCAATTCCACATCGTCGTCCCTGTCATCTTATGAAGATCGATTTGACGTAGGGAATGAAGAACTGGGAACAGGAGAGTCGCTAAGGGCTTCAGGCGTGGGGCTGGGGGTCATCTGTAGCAAGGAATGTGGAGGGTTTAGACCTCCGCATTCTTCATGTTGCTCAGATATGAGGGACGCACGTTTCACACAAACCCCACGACCCTCTTCAGGGACGCCCCTGACTAGGCGACAAACAAAAAAGACTGATTAGAGGCAAGTCAGCTGTGGAAATTTCAATATATAGTGTTGATCATTATTGCTTCAGACCCTATGAAGGAAACATATGGAGGCTACCTTTTCGTGTGACGTCATATTGTGATTCAAATAAAGGCTAAAATGTACGCGGTCCAACTGTAACGATATTTTTGTGAGAATATTAGTTTTAATTACATTTATATTACGACAAAAATCGGATTTCGTTATTTTTAACGTTGTGAATTTTATTTCATGCAGTCTTTATCACAGTGAAAATTTAAAAGCAGTAAGCCCTGTGGGAAGATTACATCGAAGTTTTGATCCAAATCGCGGACCCCTTTTCGAAGTTGATGTTATTATTTAGACAATTATTATGAAGTGACATTTCATATCGATGCCCTCCGCCGGTTCTCTCGACAATCCAAATGTTCCCTTGAGCTCCTGACGACCACAGTCTCCACCATGTCCGAACCTACACTACAGTAACCATCACTCATTCTCTAACCACCAATGTCCGAACATACCCATGCTCTCCCTAGTACCACATCCTATCTGCCCTCCTCCAGTCCTCCTGCTGCCGATGGTCAATCTAAAGCTGCTGCTCATTATTGCGAACAAACTCCCACTCGTCCAACGGCTTACAAGAAGTGTGGACACTGTAGGCAGACACCCATTAATCCTACGGCTTACAGGAAGTGTGGAGACTGTAGGCAGACACCCACTCATCCTACGGCTTACAGGAAGTGTGGAGACTGTAGGCAGACACCCACTCGTCCAACGGCTTACAAGAAGTGTGGAGACTGTAGGCAGACACCCACTCGTCCAACGGCTTAGAAGAAGTGTGGAGACTGTAGGCAGACACCCACTCGTCCAACGGCTTACAAGAAGTGTGGAGACTGTTGGCAGACACCCACTCGTCCAACGGCTTACAAGAAGTGTGGAGACTGTAGGCAGACACCCGCTCGTCCAACGGCGTACAGGAAGTGTGGAGACTGTAGGCAGACACCCACTCATCCTACGGCTTACAGGAAGTGTGGAAACTGTAGGCAGACACCCACTCGTCCAACGGCTTACAAGAAGTGTGGAGATTGTAGGCAGACACCCACTCGTACAACGGCTTACAAGAAGTGTGGAGACTGTAGGCAGACACCCACTCGTCCAACGGCTTACAAGAAGTGTGGAGACTGTAGGCAGACACCCACTCGTCCAACGGCTTACAAGAAGTGTGGAGACTGTAGGCACACACCCACTCGTCCAACGGCTTACAAGAAGTGTGGAGACTGTAAGCAGACACCCGCTCGTCCAACGGCTTACAGGAAGTGGGGAGACTGTAGGCAGACACCCACTCGTTCAACGGCTTACAAGAAGTGTGGGGACTGTAGGCAGACACCCACTCGTCCAACGGCTTACAAGAAGTGTGGAGACTGTAGGCAGACACCCACTCGTCCAACGGCTTACAAGAAGTGTGGAGACTGTAGGCAGACATCCCCTCGTCCAACGGCTTAAAAGAAGTGTGGAGGCTGTAGGCAAACACCCACTCATCCTATGGCTTACAGGAAGTATGTAGACTGCAGGCAGACACCCACACATCCTACGGCTTACAGGAAGTGTGGAGACTGCAGGCAAACCCCCACTCATCCTACGGCTTACAGGAAGTGTGGAGACTGTAGGGAGACACCCACACATCCTACGGCTTACAGGAAGTGTGGAGACTGTAGGCAAACACCCACTCATCCTACGGCTTACAGGAAGTGTGGAGACTGTAGGCTGACACGCTCATCCGACAGCTTACAGGAAGTGTGGAGACTACAGGCAGACACACTCATCCAACAGCTTACAGGAAGTGTGGAGACTGTAGGCAGACACACTCATCCAACAGCTTACAGGAAGTGTGGAGACTGTAGGCAGACACACTCATCCAACAGCTTACAGGAAGTGGGGAGACTGTAGGCAGACACACTCATCCAACAGCTTACAGGAAGTGTGGAGACTGTAGGCAGACACACTCATCCAACAGCTTACAGGAAGTGTGGAGACTACAGACAGACACCCACTCATCCTACGGCTTACAGGAAGTGTGGAGACTACAGACAGACACCCACTCATCCTACGGCTTACAGGAAGTGTGGATACTACAGACAGCCACCCACTCATCCAACAGCTTACGGGAAGTGTGGAAACGGCAGACATACTCCCACTCATTCTACAGCTTACAAGAAATGTCAAGACTGCATGCAGGCTCACACTCATCATGCGACTTTTAGAAAGAGGTGAGACTGCAGACAGCTTCCCGCTCATCCATCAGCTTTCAGGAAGTGTGGAGACAGTACACAGGCTCCCATTCAAAGTACGGCTTGCAGGAAGTGTGAGGACAGCAGACAGACTACTACTCGTCCTACGGCTGTCAGGAAGTGTTGAGACTGCTGATAAACTCTTTCTCACGCTGCCGTTTACAGGAAGTGTGGACGCTGCAGACAGACTCGCACCCATCCTACGGCTTTTAAAAAAAGGGGAGACTCAGACAGACTTCCATGCATCCTATGTCTTTCAGGAAGTGTGGAAACTACAGACACACTCCTACTCAATCGACGGCTTATAGGAAGTGTGGATACGACCAACAGACTCCCTCCCTGTCATCCAATGGCTGACAGGGTGTGGGGAAACTGCAGGCAGACTCCCGCTCATCCAACCGCTTACAGGAAGTGTGAAAACTGTCGACAGTTCCCCAATCCTCCTACGGCTTACGGGAAGTGTGAGACTGCAGTTAGACCCACTTATCCTACGGCTTACAGGAAGTGTGGATACTGCGACAAACTCCCAATCATCCTATGACTTTCAGGAAGTGCGAAGGAAAGCGTATAAAAAGCCATGATTTTGAGCGATGGGGGAATGGCACGAAAGGGGGTGGGGGACGGGAGAGGGAGAGATCAGGGGAATTAGAGATAACAAATAAGGTAAATCAGAGTACGAAATACATCAGTTAGGAAGAGATCTAAATAAATTAAATCCTATTGTGTCTGAGTAAGTGTGTATGTGCACAGAGGGGAGACAGTCTTTACATACTTTATTAAATAAAATGCGAATGCTCGGATATACACATCAATAAAACAGATAAAATGGGGGCAAGACCGTTTCGAATTAAAAAAAAATCTATCAACACGTACTGAACATAAAAGAAATTACATTTTGCTCCTATGATGGCTTCCAGGCTCTACTGCGAGCCGCACTAAGGCCTGTAATATTTATAATTGATTCTAGAAAAAGGGAGCAAAATGAAAGTGAATTGGACATATATCAAGTATCTATAAATATACATATGTATATGTATATGTGCATATAGGTATATACATATATACACATATGAACAATAAATAAAATAAAATAAATAAAAAAGTTTTTTCATACACAGATGGTATGTTCTTTTTTGAAACAATAAATTTATGCATAGTAAATATAAAATAGGTAGAATGACAAGCTTACAACATGTAACTAAGTAGTTGGAGCTGTGTGCAAGCGGTAGGGAGCCATTTTGTTATCCTAGCTGGACATACGAACACGGCTATTGCCTAACATGCCATGACAAGGGGCTATAAGGGTAAGTTGTAATGTGCACAGTTGATATCACTGTATCCTCATGACATAAGGTGTTGCGATTTGACAAGGGGATAACTTATATGACAATTAGTTAGAGTGAGAATTGATAACTCAGCAGCACTGCCTAATTTATTGGGTAGCAAAGAATGCGACGGTATGAGTGGGTCTATGCGAGACAGAGAGTCACTGACAAATAAACATATAAAATATCAATAGTATAATACATGATCAACTTAACAAAGGTTTCTTCGTACACGAGTTGTGTGTTATTCTCGAGGAGCGTTGAGCTCCCTAACGTGTCACGACGAAAGAGCTGTCAAGGTAGGTTTGAGGTGCACAATAAGTATGCATTATATCCTAATGAGATTAGGTGTTGTTATTTGACCTTGGAATCTTTTGCAAAGTAATTAGTATGAATTCGGTAGTTCAAACACACAGTCCAATTAATTGAACAGCAAAGAGTGTGTGAAACGGTATGGGTGTGTCTCTGTGAGTTAGAGAACCACGGGCATAACAAACAACCAAGAAATAAATATGTTTACATTTGTTTGAATTTATACACAAACCGATGTGATGATTTCTGTGTCACGATAACAGAATGCGTACTTGCACACGGAGAAACATATATATCTAGATTACGTATAAACAGTACATACATAAGCACAAATACACGTAGAATGTCTATGGAACAGTAAAATAAATAATTATGCGAAATCAGTCTGGAGTCTTTATTCATATCATCCGCCAAGTACAAAAGTCAAAGGGTCTTGGTCTGTGGATAGGCCTATGTGAGTTGGGGAGCTCATATGCAGATGGAATGGTATTATTGTACTGCCATAAGCCTAAACATAGATATACACACATTTAAGAGTCACATGAGGATGGATCTACAAATCTGAAGTACATTTGATGATGGGTGCGTGCCCAATTTGAAAAAAAAAATTAAAATACATATGATGATGGGTCAAGACCTTATGGCGTTCATCACATCGTGTAACCGAGTGAGTGAACTTGTTAGTGACCGGTAGCGAGCATCTAACCTTTAACTGAGCACGAGAATCACCTTTCAGATACATGACGAGAAGCCGGAGAAATAGCCAAGTATATTTAAATTACATAATAAATAGGTGGTCCATCCCGATGACACATTGCATCGCGATCAGACATTATGTTTTGATGACGTAATTGGTTGATTATCTGCCTGATACGTTGGAAGGTAAAGGTTGTCTGGTTATGTGTGGGTGTCAGTTCGAGGGTTCTGCCATACATGCATTTAACGGTTGTGTGATCCGGGCAGGGCATATTTGAAGCAACGCTGTGCGAGGAGATTCCTGTCTTTATACGTGACGTTAAATTTCACGCTTTGCGGAAATACGAAAGAAGTGATGAATCTCATTGAGTCTATCGCTATCGTGGATGAAACAGAGTCGTGTTAACAGGGTGATAGTGTTGATGTTCCCAGCGCGCTGGAAAATATAGTGTTACGTTGCCAGTTCCGTGTTAATCGTCATCAATTGTTTGACTCAGCCTGCCCCTGCCTGCGGGCAAGCAGTA
>SDVV010028296.1:0-11980 GCA_016164225.1 Gammarus roeselii | reverse complement strand
TATAACATAGTATAATGACACAGAGCTGAATGAGCGACGGACGCTGTAAGGGATGGTATAACATAGTATAATGACACAAAGTGCTGATTGAGTGGCAGACGCTGTAAGGGTTGGTATAACATAGTATAATGCCACAGAGTGCTGATTGAGTGACGGACGCTGTAAAGGTTGGTATAACATAGTATAATGACACAGAGCTGAATGAGCGACGGACGCTGTAAGGGATGGTATAACATAGTATAATGACACAAAGTGCTGATTGAATAGCAGACGCTGTAAAGGGGTTAGTTTAACATAGTATAATGACACAGAGTGCTGAAAGAGCGACGGACGCTGTAGAGGTTGGTATAGAATTGTATCTGCATGTTTATCGTGAGTAATAATCAGTGATGGTTTGTAACACTTCACGAGTTTCTATCATTAATGCATTAAGTGCAAGTTGGTAATGGTGGATGTCATTTATTTATGAATTGCTGCTCTATGAAACAAGGGTGAGTGTGTGCTGAGTAAGGCTGCTTATGAAGGAGCGAACAATTTGCAATGCGCTGAAGTGGGCACCATAAGTCCCGCCTAAAACGATACTGATATAGACTCAGTAATGAAAGACGAGACTATATCAGCTCTGAATGAACTGAAATACATGAACACATTTCGTGCAAGAAACTGGCAGGTTTCGTCAATTTCTTGCTGACTTCCGGAATATGCTCAATACCCAGAAACTTTCATGTAACCTGAAAATTAACATTTTTTCAGGAATACACCTTCAAGCCGAGATTTACACCGGATGAACGCTCTGAAAAACATAACAAAAGTTTGTGCAACACTCAAAATCATCCTATTGAAAAGAGTCCTATATATTTATTTTTAATTCATTAATAAGTTCAGGTACCTGAATTTAAGAATTGCTGTACTTGTCTGATAGCGCTGTATCGTCGAAATCTACAAGTCGTGGCTAGACATGAGCGACCAAAATTGCTCATGTCTAGCTGTGACTTGTATACAACACCAAGAAAATATTCTTCAATTCTTCGCAGGGCTGCAGCAACACCAACATATGCTATAATCCATGTGACATTATTCCGTCGTGAGAGATTACGCTGAATATTACACTTGTGTTTTAAAACACTGAGAATAACACTGAAATCCATGGACATCGGTTGCTCAAAAAGATCTTCTACATGACGATTTGGGCATTAAAATTTCATTCCTCCATGATAATACCAGTCGTCAAGGACATCAACCTAAAATAATATGTCGCAGGACCAACGATAGGGTCGATCATACTAGATTATGGATTATCGATAATAGATGTAATTAGTATATCGGGTAGCGATTTACTGCACAGTGAACCGTATGTAAACCATATAGTTATAATTAGAAAGCCAGAAGAACCAACTTCAAATGACACGAGAGGATATTAAAAGCGTTGTGCTTAGTTTCCGTTTTGAAAGAAGGGCCGCAGAAGAAAGGCTTGTGTCAGAGACCCGGTATTACAAGCAAGCAGTTGACACTTTTCTAAGAAAATATTAAAATTATAATACTCATTACTGAAGAACGAAGTTAAAAAAAGTATTGCTCACAGGGAGGGACTGTATGAAGTCCACAAACTAATCCCTCGCAAGAAACCAAACGAACACGTAAGCAGGCTAGCAGAAGAGTAAACAACATAGACAGAATGCAAAAATAAATAAAGAGATTATTGTAACTCAAGTAACTAAACATAACCCGTAAGCGTACTATGCATATGTGATTGAGAAAGGAGCTGTTCGTAATAGCATCCATCGGTCCTCTACGAAGTAGTGCAGATGCTCTAAAATCATCTGGCAATGACATGTCGAATCAACCTAACAATTTTGTGTTAACAAATATTTGAATGATGATACGAACAATATTGTTGATGTTGAATTGTAGTAACAACTGCTTCTATTTGAACATATTAATTCAAGTTTTTGAAATGGATCAGTTGCCGACTAACAAATATATCTAGCACATCTGCGTCACTAGGAGCAATTCAGTTGATTAGGAAGCAAACATCGCATTTATTTTCGAGAAGGGATGAAGGCAATATCCGGGTTACTTCACATCGATCAGTATCCTTTCAGTGGTCGAAAAGGCCTGGGAAAGACTGATTAAAATATAAATAACAGGCACTCGAGTTAGAAACTATCGAATCATGGACATCCAAAAGATTCAGTAATAAGTTAGGCTGCCTCACCAATCTACAGTATTTTTTTCAATAAAAGAGCAAAACATATAATGAACACAAAGCTGGCCACCTTACATATCCCGAATTCACAGAGTTGAAAGTTCATTTAAAAAGTGGTGTCCCATCAATAATTAAAATGTTTCCAGGTGTGGTTGACTCGCGGGCCTCACAAAACGGGTCAGAACAGGCGTCGGAGAAATCCGTGGCCTAATGTTACTACTGGAGTGCCACAGGTAAAAATCTGCACGAATGACCTTGGCACCAGCAGCTTCAGTAGGATATCAAAAGTGCGTCTACAACACTAAAATCGGCCACTAGGGGAACGGCATGCAAGTTTTCACACCTGTTCCAAGTGACCCAAATTATCTAGTTGACTGGGTTTTCCAGAGGCAAATAATTTTCAATGTTGATAAATGCACAATGATGCCCATTGGAACTCACAGAGCTGATTCGACTTCATGATGACAGAGCACCGACTGAAGTGAACCAACAACGAGAATTCGGAATATTAATAAGCAATACTTTCAATTGTGGAGACCAAATAAATGTTAGCCACAGGAGATCCATAAAGTTCTTGGATTTATATGCAGTAAATTTCACAACAAGCACAAAAACATTAAGCTTCCTTTTTGTACTTCCCTCGTAAGACCCCGTATAAAATATGAAATCCAATTCCGGTCCACTCAGCTAAAAGTGGATACTAACAAGATGGAACAGATTCCTCACATAGCTACAATAATGATTCCCTTACTGAAAACCAAGAAATAGTCGGGACAAATTGAAAAACTGAAGCTGATGTCACGGGATAGAAGACGACTTGAGGATCAGCTCATGGAAACCTTTATTATCTAAATGGTTTTATTAAAGTTTTTTGATATTGATTATATCAGAGAAATAACAGCAATGGACCAAATCATCAGTGAACAAATTTCAGAACTCAAAATTTTCTTCCAATCAAGATGACAACAATCTGGAACTGTTTATTATATCATAAGGTAGTTAACAAAAACATCGAGGCCTCTAAAACATGGCTTCCCATGCACTGGGTTAGGAAGGTGGAAATACGGCAGCCGCAGAAGGAGGTAATCACTGTTGAATCCTTCTAGTGACCGGCAACCCGGGAACTGGGTGTTGCTAGAATGTACTCATCAACCCGTCCCAGGCTTACTCACTATACTGTACTTAACTATACATATATTTTCATTACGTTAAAAAAAATTGCCATAACGTACTAAATACATTGGTTGTTTAAAGATTTTTCAATCATGCTCATATATATCAACTTTTGCTATTGTTCTGCCAAAGCGTTCAGGAGTTGAAGTTGCAGAAAGGTTTTTCTTGGTAAGCATGACACTTTCGGTGTACCATTCCTCCGCAACTTCCACTCCTCTATTTTCGAGTGTAAGAAAAGTTTTTCACACCGGTCACACTTTGGATCGTGAAAATATTTTTGGTGTCCTTTAACATCAGATACTTTTCTCCGCGACGAGTTATAAACGACACTCCCGGCAGCTATCCCAAGGCTGGACACCATTGAGTAAAGAGGATCTCAACGGCATGGAATGCTGATGGTGTCGAAACCTAGAAAAGGATTAACCCAATTCCCCATGCGCTCTGCGTACACACGTAACAGTCCAGCAAAGAATTGCAAACACCCATGGAATCCATCTTTAGAAGGCGCACAGCATGACTCACCACATGAACCGCCTGTGAAAAATCAAGCGTTATGGGATGTTCTAAATGTCAGTCACCATTCCAACACTATCGTCCATCAAAGCAAAATATCATCCATGTTAAGGTCGCTACGAATCCATACTGATGAGATGACAAAATATTGTTGCTCTAAAGGTAGTAAGTCAAACAGGACAAAATTACATTTCAGATTGAATTTTCAGCAAGCCGATGCCAAGCTTACTAGTCTATTATTCAGAGAATCAGAGTGAGACATAGCCTTGATTATTGTAACAGCTAGGGGTTTACTCCTGACGTCAGGGACAGTTCCTGTCCTCAGTGACTTTTGACAAATTAAATATAAAGAAAGGGAGAGCCCACAATCACAATTTCTCAGCAGATGCGCGTAAAGGCCATTTGGAACCGCACTGGAACCGGGATCTAGAGCCGATAGAATTCGATGGGCACTCACCGTTAAATGATCAACAAAAATAACAACCTTCCCGTAAATGAACTGGAAGGGGGCTTGGTCAGTAGGAGCTGCACTTACAAACACTCATTAAAAAGAGTCAGCAACAAGCTCACACATCGTACTTCTTTTGAGATTAATTTTGAAAAAATTGTTCCTATTCAGTTCACTATATGTGTGTAGCCACTCAAAAGCGATGGCTGAATTGCGCCTCCGATCTCTCAGGGTATGAGCGGATATTGCGGAGGCCGCCCAGGAGGGGGGGGGCTAGAATTAGAAGACCAAATAGTTATAAACTTAACTTTGAGAGGCTTTCAATTTTAATGCTGAAACGGACAACATACACAGACTGATTATTTATTGAATTTTCGCCCCATTCCACCTGAGGCAAAGCTTCCAAAATTTGTGCGCACTACCTTTTCATCAAAGACGTCTCGCCCCTTCTCCCCCGATCACCCACTCACCACCGAAGATGTATTCGGCGACATGGGGATAATGCCCCATAAGATCGGCCCAACCCGACGCATGTATGGGCGAGCACGGGTAGGACATGGGTAGGCGTTGGGAACAAGGCTTAACCGGTGGATGTGCGTAGTGACACTTTTGTCTGCAGTTTTGTTTGTGGGTCCGAGGCTACGGAAACGCTCAGGCAGCGGCCATGTCCAGCCCATACAACGACGTCGGTCGAGGCAACTTTGCCTGGGCTGAGGCATAATTGCCTAGACCGACGGTTTTACCTGGGTTAATACAGTTTGCTTTGGTTAAACCCTCGTTCGACGGCATTGGGCGCCAGGGCAGTTGAAATTTAACAGCTTCCAATCGCATAAGTTTTCCTTACTAGAATATATAGAAGGTGATATCTTTCCCTGAATACACTACTATTATTGACTAACACGGAATGATAAATATTCACATGTAGCAAGGTGTTGGAGGTGTTAAGCACTGCTAATTGGGTGGACAGTTTCGTCGAACACTCGCTGCCTCATAATTGTCAACGTGAAAATAATCAGTAAATGGATAAAATACCGATACAAAACTCGCCGATATAACGTCGCAATCTTTAGTATTACATTGCAAACAATCTTTGTGATGTTTGCAAATTTCTCCCCCTCTCGAACATCCCTCAAGGCCGGAACTCGTCCGGCCAGGTAACATTGGATCATTACAGATGCAACTGCCTCTTGATTTACAATGTTAAATGAATTGCACGGAACCTCTCTCACAAATACAAATCGAACAACCCTCAGTGGATTTCTTTCACCACGTGCGTTTGCTATGCAACTCAGCCATTTATCAACTCAGTGTTTACAACAAAGAGTTGATCGATGACGTCTGCATTGATGTAATTACTTGCGTGATAATTTGTTTTAAAGGAAGTCATCACATTTAATTTTAAAGAAAAGTCGTGGTAACGCCGCTGAATCATCCTCGTATCTCAAACTGATGAGAACCAATGATCATTACAGTATAAATAAAATCCCCTATAGATCAAAGGACAATCATTATAAAATCTATTTAAATAACAATTGATTTTTTTTGTGATCACATAATACTTGTTTCCTACCATGCGCTCCTATCCTTAACATCCTTATTGCGTATCATTTTGTTGATAATTGAACTCAATATCACTCCTTCCCAACGAGTAATAAAACTAATGGTAGAGTACAATGTTTATAAAGCAGCAGTAACCCATGCATATCAGCATCCATAATGGCAGTTGTCTCCGTAGACGGTCGAGTAGGACCCGGGATCCAATCAAATTGTGGCATCACCCCATTTGTCTCGAGCCTACCTACAACAGGTTCCGACAACTCTAACTCCTCTCATCTTGTCACCGGGCTCTATTTACCAGCTGATAACCCCATCCCAAACTGCCATCGATCCTTCTTACCACTCTTTGCCAACACACGACCTCTTCCATTCTCTAGAAATGGTCCTGGTCGACTTTTTATTGGTGCTCACAAAAAAAAACAGAAAATCGAAGCCTCTTAACATCATTGTCACATGTAGTTAACGGCTTGAACTCGCTGGACAGAACGAATGCTCGAACATGATTCGCGATTCTTATCCGAACTAAAATACATGAAATAAAATTCGATGCATTTAAAAATTGCTACTGTGAAAATATTTCTCCAAAATTTCAACAATGCAATAGTACTTGATGGGATGCATTGGGTAATAATGCTGCAACCTGTTTTGTTTTTTCGAGCAACAAGCGACAATCATTCACAGTGATAACTTGACGATCACTGATCGGATGACGTAGTTGAACTACCAAAACATCAAGATAATATCACTAGGGAGAACAGAGATTAGGAAGAAATTTACATTACCTAATAAAAAGCAATTCATGAGAGATAATGTGGAAACCATTCAATGTCTATGCCATGGGGTTGGAGGTTCAGATACACATACAAACACTAGGCTCTATCTGTATCTGCGTGAGACGCGGCAAGGCGCATCTCACACTCCACTCATACACTCACACAACTTAGCCCTTTTGCGCTCAAGGGGCCGGCCGGGTGACACCTCGACACACCCTTAGTGTTATAGGTGCGGCAGAGCCCGACAACAATATTTGGTTTACCCCTGCCGCGTCATGATGCTCCCCTCCCCACGACCATCCCGTCTCTCAACGAGATGCCAAAGGCGGGAAAGCACATCAGGGAAGCGTCAAAACTCATCCATTCACAATCATTCACCACTCACGTCTATTCATTGCGCGCTCTCTCGCTACCTCCATACTCAAGTCACTCCTTTCTAACGCCCGATTCATACCATCCATCCACCTAAAATTCGGTCTCCCTCAAAGCCTACGTACACTCACCTCTGCCTACATCACTCTTTTCACCAATCTTCCTTCATCTATGTGCCCGAACCATCGCAGAACACGCGAATCCATCGTCCTCGTTCTAGCTTTCACTACATCGTGATGTTTCCTTGCACTGGGCTTCTAATAGTATTTACTGTACATTTCTGACAGTCAATTACAACAAAAATATTGTTAATATCATCCAACATATACTGTACAGCATAAGGTTATGATAACTTGTCATACAAGTTCATGTTCTGGTTTCACATAGTTGTTTTAATTATAAATCGCCTTATTACATGTTTACAAGTGTTTAAAAGTGCATAAAGACAACAAGAAGACTATTGGCCCAAACTAGGTTGCTTTTCGATAGCAAGATAGCAAATTCTGAAGTAGGACGTCTAGGAGAGCTTCATGTGCTATTTCTGTTTTTATAACATCAAGAAAGGGAACGGTTTTGCTGTTTATCGGCGATTCATGTAGATATTATCGAGCCCAGACTACAACGTTTCGATTGTATTGCTGTTTACAACCTCCGCTAGAAGTTTGTTCCATTCTTTGACAATCAATACGTGAAGAAATTGCGCGTGATGTCGAGTGAGAAACGTTTCCCACCAATTTTGTATCCATTGTTCCTCTAGTCACTCCGTTCGTATCTAGAGTGAAAAGGCTCGCTCGGTCGACGTATTCCTTACCCTTCATAATCTTCTACACTTCAATCATGTCGCCTCTGGCTCTACGTTTCTCTAGCGAATAAAGATTGGGTTTACGTAACCTATCTTCATACGATTTATTTCGCAGCGAAGGGATGAGTTTGGTAGCTCTGCGTTGAACCTTCTCTAATTTAATAACGTATTTTCTTAGATACGGAGACCAAACTTGAACGGAATACTCCTTAACACAATACATAAACTCTTTCTTCGCTGACAGCAATGAGTTTCTTTCCGGAAATTTAATATTCGTGTTTGAGGTTATGAGGACTTATGTGCATAACTTTACATATGTCTACATTAAATTTTATTTGTCAGTTTTCTGACCAATCAACAATTTTGTCCAAGTCTAGTTGGATCTGCTGACCCTCTTGTTCAGTTTGTACTCTTCCTCCTGTCATAGTGTCGTCTGCAAACTTGCTAATGTTTGAGAGTACGTTGCAATCAAGACCGTTAATGAATATTGTACAGAGAACTGGACCTAACACGGATCCATGAGTCAGGCCGCTTGTGACATTACTCCAGGGGGAGGATGATCCGTTAAGTTCAACTCGCTGCCGTTTGTCCGTAAGCCAGCATTTCATCCAGTTGTTTAAACTCGCCTCGAATACCGATGCTGTGCAATTTACTAATTTGGCGCTTGTGGGGGACTTTATCAAATGCCTTTTAAAAGTCAAGGTAAATGATATCGATTGGAGATTTTGTGTTGTTGATTTCTATTATACTATTGAAAAAAATTGCTGGTTCGTAGGACAGGAACGGTTGTGTCTAAATCCATGCTGAGAGTCGCCAATCCGCTTCTTTAATTCTAAAAATACTGTAATTTTATCCGTTATCTAACTTTTCATCAATTTGTCAATGACTGAGGTAAGACTAATTACACGGTAATTGCCGGTACTCTCTTTGTCCCGTTTTTTAAAAATCGGGGTAACTTTGGCTCCTTTCCATTTACAGGGGCAGGTGCCATTTGTGGGAGATTGGGTGGAAACGTTTTATAAAAGTTTGGCGATTTAGTTTCTAGTCTCTTTCAGAATTCTGGGATGAACTTGGTCTAGACCTGGAGATTTTGAGACTTTCACTTTATCTATATATATAATAATTTTGGCGGGCAAGAAGTTCTCTGTGTTGAGGGCTTCAATTTTTCTTTCCGCAATGATATCCTCAGGATTCGGATTATCCTGCTTCACGGACGTTAAAACAGAACAAAAGTATTCATTAAGTAGGACACTCATATTGGTGTCGTCCGTTTTTAGTTCACCATCACCGTTCTCGAGAGGACCAATTACAGATTATATATTTTTTTACTCGAAATATAACTTTAAAAAAATTGTAGGATTAGTTTTGTCATTGGCGGCAATTTCATTTATATAATCCTTCTTCTTACGTTTCTGGACCCTCTTTAGATCTCTTCTGCTGATTTGAATTCATTTTTTGATATGTCGTCATGTGGATGTTTCTGTTTTATCGAGTGCTTTGCTTTTTTATGTGATTGAAGACGTTGCAACTCTCCTGTCCAGTGCAGTCAAGAAATTGTTGAGCGATTGATTAACATCTTGTCCGAAGTTAATATATGCTGACGCTATTGACTCTACTGAGCCATCAACATTGGCTAGTCTAAAGTTAGGGACTTTTTTCGCAGTTTGTTGACGTTTTCCACTCGCGATCTATCGAAAACCTTATAGAGGTGTTGTCGCTTGTTCCCATTGGTTCGCCCACTTCGACGTTCGTGACATGAGAGTCGCTTGCACCACATCGGAGATCAAGAATATTCATATCTCTTGAAGGTGTCGAGGAGCTGGTCCTATAGTCGGTGGGCGAGGTCACAGTGTAGTCATATCTTCACAGATCGTCGAAGCCCAGCTTTGTCAACTTGATTAATGGATTCTTGAAGCGCCTCAGTTCGTCGATCTACTTCGCCGTCCAGCTCCTCGTCAGCAGTAATAAAGTAGCCATGGTGGGTAGAAATCGTAGGTTGCTCAGTGAGCTATTCGCTCGCTTAGAGGAATGTTTCGTCGTGCTACTTCTCACCTTTAAATAAAATGAATAAATTCCAATAAAAAATGTAATACAACATTTTTAATGTTATCTGTTTTGAGCAACAGTCTAATGGATACATTTGTTTTGTTGTATAGCAATGTGCACTCGAATTCAACAAGCCACCAGAGGCGAATGGTTTAGCGTATACACTTTCTGTCCGGGTGTTCCCTGGTAGATGGGAAAAGTACTTAGCTTCGAAGACTTCGACTAAATACTATAAGCCAGTCAATACCCTAGACTTATTGGCTGCGGTCGATCAACCATAAATTTTTCAATAATTCATCACCCGAGCTGGGATAAATTGCTCAACCACCGTGTCATGATTTATTTGAAATCTGACTCCGCAACAATTTACTAGCGGTATGATTCACACTAATGCATCTTGCCCAAGACCAGGGGTGTTATGGACGGAGAGAAGAAGATGGTGATTAATACATCGCTGTAAGCGATGTATTTAGCTGTTGTGATTTGAGTTACAGAAGACATTACATGCAATACATTATGAAACACAATGGTGTCAACTTACACCTGTGCAACATAATTTACTAGGGTAATACCACTTTTCATTGGTAACAAAAAGGCATATAATTAGGAACGCGTTGGCAATATCTTCTATATCACTCATTAAATTTTAACTTTCGTAATCAATTTGGAAGTTTCAAGATTTAAATTTATACACAAAAGTAAATAAAAAACTCTGACCCCATTTTTTAGGACGCAAATTGATTTTTCGGTTTCACAATTACCTTTTTTTCATCGTGCACTTACAAGGCTGCCTCGTGCTTTCCCCATCTCACGACAGATCCCTCCCCCGTTGTGATCCACTTCACCCTCCTAAATTGTGTCCGATGTTTTCAGCTCATCTTGATTGTTGCTTTCAGCTCGGTGGAGAACGATTGAGGGTGCATAGCCACGGGAGTTGGATATGAAGAAGGGGAGGTGTGTGAAGAACAAAAGTTTGTCGGAGCGAGCAATTTGATAAAACTGTTTATTTCGGTTCCTATCTGCAATCTTCACCCATATAGTCTTCTGAAGTTGGTTTTCAGTTATACGGTTTTATTATATAGATTGTCGTCATTCGGTGAAAATATTTTTAGTGAATTTAAGTTTGTGTTCAAGGATTTGCACCTCTGATTTTTTAGCAGATTGATGTGCGTTATGTATCAGTTAAAGAGCTTTGGACCTTGATTCAAAAGAAGTGTAGGCCCGTCGGTTCGTCTGTCTGTCCGTCCGTTGTAACGCTGGGACAAAAATCGGATCTCCTGAACAGTTTTGAAGATTTCATGAACTTTGAAACATAATTTGAAAGTTCTTTTGGAGTTTTAGGGCTATGTTTCATTAGTAAAACATTGCAGAAACCACATTGATTGAAATTTGTAACCACATTTGTTGAAATTCGTATATTGAAAGACGGAACATAAATTGTTGTCCAAAAGTATAAAAATTGACTGCTCTTCATAGACTTTTTGAGCTTTGATAAGATGCAGTGTATCTTCTGGAAAGCTCCCCAAATGTATTATAATTTTTTTTTTCCGAAATAATTCAATTTTGTTTGTATTAAACACAGAAGTATGTGTGTTTCTTCCTATTAGTTTTTCGTACATGTTTGACATACAAATGTTCATAAAATTCATTCACTGTGCTTGTTGAATCTACCCTTTTTTTCCTTCCCTTATTTTATCGTCATTCCTACGCGGACTTATGAGTATTTTTTCCCTGAAATACAACGCATTTTGTTACCCCAAAGGCAGTATTCAAATAAATGTGGCTTCAAAAAATACCTCTAGTCAATGTGTAACATACCCCTTTGACGGCAGCACGCGCCTGTGTGTGTGTGTGAGGGTGTGTGTGTGTGTGTGTGCGTGTGTGTAATCTATATCCATGTATCTGTTGCTCGAATTGCTATCCTGGGTGAATACCGCCTGCTGAATAAATTCATTTCCATCAATTGCAATGGTAATATAAAGCACCTAATCGTCCAAACCAGCTCGATGGCAAATATGTGAGTTTTGCTATTGGTATGTGACTTTACTCAAAATCAATCCTTTTAATGTGAATATATTGCTGCAAATTAA
>SDVV010028295.1:0-11980 GCA_016164225.1 Gammarus roeselii | reverse complement strand
TATATGACATTCTGTTACGATTAAGGCGTGGTTACTTTAGTACAAGAAGATTTAATTTACCCTGTTGGGGACTGAGTTCGAGAATGATTTCATCAGATTTCTATATACTATAGCGTGTTCGTGTAGAAGTATTCCACATCATTTACTATATGTTTCAGATTTTTAAATCAGTTTCACGTCTTGACAACTTATTCACGTTAGTTGTTTGGTTGGTTACATGCTATTTTTTTCGTACATAAGGGTTTTGATGTATGTTTTGGGTTGGGTATGGTAGAGAATCAATCTTCTTGCTTTATTAAAACTCGTGCGTTTTATTAAATTTTTATTTAGTTTTGTATGTTCTCTGTACAGTTTAAATCTTCGATGCAACGTATAGGTATTTTATACAATTATGGGAATATTAGGATATATTACGTTTGTATCTGCAATGTAGAACATTATTTCAGGTATAATTTAGTTACATGTTGTATATTTTTAGTGCATTATATATCTTTTTTACATTCTGGTACAATGTTTGACGCGGATATTATGCATATAGAAGTTCCATTTGTTACAAACTTGGTCTTGTTGTTAGCTTATTGTATGTTCATTGTAGGACCATACGTCAATGTTTAGGAGTTAGAGAATCCCTTAGCGATAAGCTTGTTGCGTTTACGTTTATTTGTATAAGTAGACCGATTTACATTGATGGATACCCTAGTGTATTACAATTTGTAATATTAATTAGAGCAGAGTAGAGAATTACGTACTTATTTTATTATTGTTGTTTGATTTTTTCGACGATAACCATAGGGAGGTATGTTCAAGTGGTGTAAATCCGTACTGCATCTCTGTAGAATTTTGTCATTGAACCATAGCAAGTATGTAGTTTAACGTTTTCCTGGTGTGGAGGCGGTTTACACTCTTTGGTAGTCATTTGGACTTCATCCATGTTCAACGTGAATTTGTAAGTTCTTATGGATGCCTGTCGTAAGTTCCATGGGGTAGTTAGAGAGGTTATGCGACAAGCTGCTAATCGTTGTAGTGATTTACTTAGGTCGTCAGTAAACAGAGGTCCAATTTGCTATGGTCACGCTCTTTAAAAATCATGTCAGGCCCATTCTTGACAACTGTAATCTGTGTATAGATTCTTGGTTATGTCCAGAATGTGCTTTTGCTCGACGTTGTTCAGAGATGATGGACTAAACAGATGCACGGTATGTCTGAGGCTTGTACCATGACTGTGTGTTACCTCTAAATTTGTCATTTATCAGTGGTAGATTGCTGAGAAGTGACCTAGTAAAGCATTATAGAGTTCGTTGTTATGACACAGTGGGCTTTGCTTTTGTCCTATTATAGATATTATTTCTTAGTAAGGCTTAGGAATTTTTTCAGATTGAACGGGTATTGTAGTATTATTTCTTTCTTACGAATAAGCTCAGTATTTGTTTTACAGTCAAATATTTTTTCCCCTATGTTTTTTATATTAGTATAGGATCTTAGTCTTCATTCAATTCACCTCCGTAGTTCAGGTACAGGATTTCTCCACTTTTATCTATTACAAGATCGGTAATGTACATCGGCATCGTGTATTGATTGACAATACACCTTCCATATTGGTGTAGCATTTATCATCTGGGGTATGGTGGGATACACCTTTTATCATACTTAATCAATACTGCTTAGACAATACTACAGAATCTTATTTATCGATTTTATAGATGTTGTTATTTTATGATTTTAAACGGTTATCAATAAAAAATTGATAACAAAATTTAAAATTCAAAATTCCAATAAAATTTCAAAATTTCGAGGGGTAACAGAGCCAAGTCGGTCTATTGAAGCGATAACTTGGTGGTTCCCCTTCGAAAGTTGGAAATTTTATCGAAATTTCGAATTTTAATATATGTTATACATCTTTTCAACTCATGTAACATGTACATACGCTTGAACATACACAGGCACATACGTACACAGCCCTATAAACATACATACACAGTTGACCTAGGCGTGCAATGTTAGGCCTAATTTTTTGCCAAAAACAACATGTAATCAACTCATATTAGCTAGCTGCATAGCGAGATTGGAATCAGTGTCACGTTGAGTGTAAGTGGAGCAGGACGGCCCGTCTTCAAATAAACAACAATGAATGTTCACGTGTCAAAAACTAGCTTAGGCGTCATGGAAGAAGAAATCTCCGAAGATGATATGAGTTGGATCGAACAAATATTGACTATTGTTGTAAATACCAGTTATCTCAGAATGGGTAAAGCAAGAATCAGAAGAGTGGAAGATATCATTCATATATGGATGAAGGAAAAAGTAAGTCAGCTTTGAATAACTAATGTCGACGCGTTCCAGTCGTATGTAACAAAGTACAAGGGATATAAGAAAGCAAATCTCGAAATTTATATGATCCAAGTGGAAAACTATCATCATGACTGTAATAAAGCTGAGGTAGTGGAAAACAAATTGTACCTAGGAACAAAAGAAAATCTGGATTGTATGCGTCAATTTCTCAATGATGAAGATCAGAATGACTTTGAATTGGAGAAGTTTCGAATAATTAAGGTTCAAGAAGAAGAAGCAATTCATTTGTGGACTCACGGGAACGAAACAGCCTTCGGTATTTGCATCTAAAATATGATAGACTATAAAAAAGATTTTGAGAGAAAACTAAAACACAAGTGTTGATGGATACGGTTGGATGTACAAGCCATGCTGTTTAAAAAAAACAGGTTGATGGTATCGATGATGCCAGCAAGGTATGTAAATAATGCCAGTAAAAATAATAATAAACCATAAGAATCCTTTATAAAATGTTTATATTATCCTAACTCGAAAGTTAAGCAATGAATCGCAATAAAAACACATCAAATCAGTTTTTCGGAGGTACCATCGAATTGTCGAAATCAGTCGAAGAATATGTTTCAAGGTATGAAATGAAGCTCGAAATGTCGCTCATAACAAATTTAAACATTGCCATAAACCTATCTTGGGGGTGAATGATCTAGATGTTATACAGATTGGTAGGATATAAATCAGAGTCTAATCAGATCTTGCTCAGACAAGTTGTGGATCTGTTGTGTATCTGTTGTTGAAGGAAGGGGTATAGCTTGAGACACCGTTTGTTCGAAAGTGATAGGGTAACGGGGGGTCTGTAATATGTACAAAAAAATAAATAAAATTGAATAAACACAAATCCACCAGTAATGTGTGGCGACATCTGAAACGAATTCATCGTCAATAATATGAAAATTATAGGAAAGAAAAGGCAAATCAAAGATGCAAGTCGTCAGAGGATGTAGAGCCAAGAAGAGATATTGAAGTCAAATAACAAAAACATATTGCAGACCATGTGTCCATTTGTATGAAACTGGAAACATATATGAATTACTTGTAACATTCAATCCATCTAAGTTTAAAAATGGGGCCTCTCTGCTAACTAATATGGGTCGTGTGTGACAATATGAATAACATAAATGGTGAAGTGATATTTAGAGACGTGTGGAGGGGTTCATATGTATATATCGATGGGTAAATATCCTACATATGGTTAGGTTATGAATCATGTAAGAATAGGTATAACAATCAATCAAACGAATTAATTTACAAATGAAAATTGATGAAAAGAAGCTAGATCAAAATTGGAAGTGTGTATCAAAACTGCAAAGAATAGATCAAATGTAGAGTCAAGTGGAAAGGATGGATATGAATATATCATGAATCGATGAATAAATATCAGACGTACGAAGGGAATCTCGAACGATGACCCATAATTCTTGAAAAAATTAGATTAGGTTTGGTTAGGATGACTAGATCTTCTAACCTAACAAGACGTAAAGCTGATCCACATTTAATATCCTGTAACAAAATCAAGGGACTTTGTTCTAATGAATAAAAAACCATCAGAGGTGTAATACTACAGATGTTAACCGAAAACTGTGATTGCATACAAATATGTGTATGTGTCCACATTGAGCCGGCATCGACCCCTGTATACGCCTACATTATGCCGGCATATACCTGCATCAACCCTGTATACGCCTACATTGTGCTGGCATATGCCGGCACCGACCCTGTATACGCCTACATTGTACCGGCATATGCTGGCACTGACCCTTTATATACTTATAAATGAGTATGTGTCTACATGGTGTGTGATATTAAAAAATCTATGTAAACAGATCCATGTGGAGTGATTTGATTTGTAAATCGCATACATAAATGACAAAATATCATAAATAACCGTCAAACTTGAATGAAAATATATAAATATTGGTCAAGTTGGTTAGGTTGCCTAGGTATTATCACATCTGGCAGTGTATGGCGACCCGTTTTACAATCATTGATATTTGATCTATGTTGTTGTACATTAATACATATTTCGCTATGTATGTATCATAGGCAAGGTTTATATCCTAGATCTTGTTGACTGCAAGCCTTACATCACAGATCTGTAGTAAAAAGTTGGACTGGTATACAATCTGCTATAGATTGGTAAAACTATATAGCCATGTGGATAGATTTGATATTAATAAAGCTTAAATCAATGAAAAAATACCAACATAAATATTTAGGTCAGATTAGGTTAGGATAGGTTAGGATGGGTTAGGTTTACGGCCCCTCTACATTACAAACCTATAGTGAAAAATGCTAGCATGGATATTGTGAATGCTCGAATAAGTCAGATGTTCTGAATTGGAACAAAATCTCATAACAAAGCCTGAATTATTCAATGATTTATAACTGTACAAACTGTTAACGGTTAACATACATTTATAATAGATAGACTTGAAAGAATAACCATCTAGTGAAAACATGTGAGCGAATAACCTAATTCAGATGTACATTAAATTATTGAAGAATTTTAACCCTAACACCCTACACAAATGCGGTATACTAGTTCTCCAATACAACTTGAAATAGAATCCAAATCCAATGTCGAGAGTTATAACATACCAACATTTTGGACCACTATATCCAGTTAAGCTAATTTATTCACAACAGTACATGAAATTAGGTAAATTTATACCTGAAATAGTTATATTCCTATGATAACCGTTCAAAATCATAAAATAACAACTATAAAATAGCTAAATAAGATTTTCTTGTATGGTCAAAGCAACATTGATTAAGTATGATATACGGTGTATCCTACCATACCCCATATAATAAATCCTACACCAATATGGTTGGTGTATAGTCAATCAATACACGATGCCGATGTAAATTACCAATTTTGTAATTGATATAAGGGAAATAATCCTGTACTTGAACTCTGAGGTGAATTGAAACACCACTAAAACATAAAAAACCATACGGCAAAAAAATCGGACTGTAAAATAAATACTGAGTTCATGCGTAATGAAGAACTAATACTACAATACCCGTTCAATCTGGAAAAGTCCTAAGCCTTACTAAGATATATTATCTATAATAGGACAAAACCTAAGCCCCCTGTGTCATAGCAATGCACTTTACATTTACTAGGTCACTTCTCAGCAATCTACCACTGGTATATAACAAATTTAGAGGTAACACCCAGTCATGGTCCAATACCTCAGACATACCATGCATCTGTTTAGTCCATCATCTCTGAACAACGTCGAGCAAAGTCACATCCTGGACCTAACCAAGAATCTATACACAGGTACAGTGGTCAAAAATGGGCCTAACATGAGTCTCAAAGAGTGTGGCCATAAAAATCTGGGCATCTGATCACTGACGACCTGAGTAAGTCACTACAACAATTAGCAGCTTGACCCCTCCATCCAGTGAATCGTCTTCTAAAACGTTAAACTACACACTTGCTAGGTTTCAATGACAAAATTCCACATAGATGCAGTACGGATTTACACCTCCTAAACATACATTTCTATGATCACCGTGAAGAAAATCATACAACAATAATAAGATAACAGCGTATTTCTCGACTCTGCTCTAATTAACATTAAAAATTGTACTACACTAGGGTATCCATCATAGTAAATCGGTCTACTTACACAAATAAACGTAAACGCAGCGAGCTTTTGCCTAGAGGAACCCCATTAAACATTGATGTACGGTCCTACAATATACATAAAATAAGCTAACAACAACACCAAGTTTGTAACAAATCAAATCTTCTATATCTATAATATCCAGGTCAAACGTTGTACCAGGATGTAAAAAATATATATAAAGCACTAAATAAATACAACATGTAACTAAATTATACCTGAAATATTGTTATACATTGCAGCTACAAACGTATTATATCCTAATGTTCATATAACTGTATAAAATACCAATACCCTGCATCGAAGATGAACTGTACAGAGAACATACAAAACTGAATGAAATAAACTAAAACGCTCTAGGTATAATAAAGCAAGAAGATCAATTTTCCATCATTTCCAAAACATACATTAAAAACCATGATGTCCGGGGAAAAAAAACACGTAACCAACCAAACAACTAACGTTAATGAATTGCCAAGACATGTGACTGATTTACATAACTGAAACACATAGTAAATGACGTAAAATACTTCTACACGAACACGCTATAGTATATAGAAATCTGATGAAACCATTCTCCTATTCAGTCCAAAACAGGGTTAAATTAAATCTTCTTTAACTGAAGTAACCAAGGCTTAATCGTAACAGAATGTCATCCATACACCTAAAAAATACCAAAAAGATGCAATAACCAACCAATTATGCCTGAAATTTTGTACCACATGGAAGACGCAAACCTAAAATATCCTAAAAAAATCTTATAACTGTATGAGGTAACTATTAAAAAATCCGGTAACAATACAAATTCAACATATATCAACCGATTATTACTAAGTATACTTAACACCACATAAAAAATTTACAATTAATCCATATCGTTCAGCTACTCTCGCTATAGGGCGTCCAACCGAAGCGCGCTATACAAAAAAAAACAAAAAAAAACTACTCGAACAGTCTACATACGCTTGATAACGGTCCATTTGCCACATGCGGATACACGGTAACACCGATATATCTGGTTCAAAACTGGATAATGCGTTATGGGGTATATAGATTCTCGTAACGAAGCTACTGCATCCTAAAAAATATATATATCAACCCGCCAGCTACCAAACTATTATACCATACTATTCCGATAGACATCATATACATAAGAAATAAGTAGATGGAAAACACAAAACATTACCACAAATCAAACCAACAGGCTTTAACCAAGCATCCAATAGCTCAGAACACACCAACTAACCACTAACCAATTATACCCCAACTAAATATGAATACAAACGTATTAGAAAAAAAAATAATAGAAACATTCAGTCATACATAAATATTTAATGATACAAACACTCAAACATAACAAAAATACCACGGAAATTACTGATAAGACAAAGATCCGGTAGGAGTAATCTTACCTAATATTCCAAAGCGCATTCAACTTTTAGCCTAGGGGATCCCTACACCCCACACCTCCAGAAATGTGTTGCAACAAAATTCCTAACTGAAACTAATGCATATATAATGAACATACAGTTATGGCCATGTATACCCCAATACTGCCATCTGAAGGAGAAAAAAATATAAAAATATAATAAACAATAATAATTCATATAAATTCAAATAAAAAGAACATAAAACCATAACAATCTAGGCCCGTCCGTCCATCCCCCTCCGCCCCCTTCGCGCCGCCCACCTTCGCGCCGACAGCCGATAAAAACTGCCTCGATGGCCGCTGAAATGTTATGTTTCAACTACCGAAGACCTGACAAAATCCGCGTTTTGTACATATACTATCTACTCATAGACAGTAGATATTGATCACCAAAAAATATTTTTATTCGCTGAAAATTCGCTGCAAATACTAACAAACTCATACAATTGCATGTAGGAGATCGTTGATACAGTTTTGTGTATCTACTACCGCATGAAATGAAAAGGAATTTAAAATAAATAGGAAAAGGGTTCTGTCCAATTGATGGAATTATATAATCCTGAAGCTTCGCGGTGGTACCATGCACCAGACAAGGTACCATCAATCAGCCAGGAACAACCCAGAGGTGCAATGTTGTTTTTTAAGATAATATTTACCCTATATCAATTTTGAATTATTACTCCGGTCTGCATAAGGAAATAATTTAGATTCCAGTTTTCTCAATTAAAAAACTTTTGTATACTCCTGCTCGCTGAATTCATAATTATAACTATAACTGATTTTGTTCAGTCAGGTCAATTTAGTCGTTTTTTTAGGGTCGGTACCGGCAGCATGTAGGCATTCACACACATTTGTGCATAAAGGGTTACCATACACTGCCAGATGCATTAATACCTAGGCAACCTAACCTAACCATCTTGACCAATGATATGTATTTTTATTCAAGTTCGATAGTTATGTATTATATATATTTAGTCATTATTTATGTGCGATATACATATCAAATTCGCTTCACATGACTCAATATTACGCCGCTTTTTTTATTAAATATTACACACGATGTAGACACATACACACATTTGTATGCATATACAGGTGCGGTTAACATCGGTAGCATTTTTACTTCCGATCTGTGCTTTTTTCCATACGAACAAACATCCCTACTTGTGTTAGAAGATATTTAATGTTTATCAGCTGTTCGGCATGTTAGGTTAAAAGAACTAATCATCCTAACCTAACTTAGCCGTTTCTAACCAAGAATTATGTATTATCGATTGACTTTTCATGCTTACATATGTTTTTCAGTGTTTTAGGATTAATGCATAACAATTGTCTCCACTTGACTCTACATTTTGATCTATCCATTGCAGTTTTGTTACCCACTTCCAACTTTGATCTAGCAAATTTCATCTATTCCCATGCGTAATTTCATCGCTGTTTGATTGTTATAGCTATTTTCATATGATTCTTGATTTTTGATTAGACACAATTCTATATCACTTATACATGTTATTCACATCCATCAAAACCTAACCTAACCTATTTAGTCATTGATATATACATATGAATCCCTCCACATGGTTCTTTATAAATTTTACACCTAATTCTTCCTACTTCGTGGTCACTCTCGACCCAAATCAGTTAGCAGAGAGGCCAGATTTTAAATCTTAGATGGTTTTAATGTTACAAGTATTTCATATTTGTATCCAGTTCCACACAAACGAACACTTCGTCTCATACTATGTCTACCACATGTACTTCAATATCTCAAGACACTTCATCCTTTGAAGACTTGCACGTCTGATTTGCCTTTTTTTCCTATAATTTTCTTATTCATGACGATGACTTCGTTTCAGATGTCGCCACACATTACTCGTGGATTTATGTTTATTCAATTTTATTTCTTTTTGCACAGATTACAGACCCCCGTTATCAAATTACTTTCAAACAAACGATGTCTCAAGCTATACCTCATCCTTCCACAACAGAATCACAAACTTGACTAAGCAAGATCTGATCGGACTCTGATTTATATCCTACCAATCTGTAATACATCTAGATCATTCACCCCCCAAGATAGGTTTATTGCAATGTTTAAATTTGTCATGAGCGACATTTGAGCTTCATTTCATACCATGAAACATAATCTTCCACTGAATTTGACAATTTTAGTTTACCTACGACTGAAGGTTTATAAGGTTTATTATTTATTAGTATTAATTACATATCTTCCTGGCATCATCAATACCATCTACCTCGTTTTTTGATTTGAAACAGCATGGTTCGTACATCTAACCATACCCATCATCACTATATTTCAGTTTCCTCTCAAAATCCTTCGTAAATTCTATCATATCTTTGATGCAAATACCGAAGGCTGTTCCTTCTCCGTGAGTCCACGAATGTAGTGCTTCTTCTTCTTGAACCCCAATTATTCGAAACTTCTCCAATTCAGTCATTCTGATCTTCATCATTGAGGAATTGTTGCATTCGATCCAGATTTTCTTTTGTTCTTAGGTACAATTTGTTTTCCACTACCTCAGCTTTATTACAGTCATGATGATGATTTTCCACTTGGATCATATAAATTTCGAGATTTGCTTTCGTATTTCTCTTGAACTTTGTTACATACGACTGTAGCCCGTCGACATTAGTTACCCAAAGCCGACTTCCTTTTTCCATCATCCATTTTTGAATGTTATCTCCCACTCTCTTGATTCTTGTTTTACCAATTTTGAGATAACTGGTATTTTCAACACAAGTCAATTTTTGTTCGATCCGACTCATATCATCTTAGGAGAATTCTTCTTCAAAAACTCGTAAACTAAATTTTGCCACGTGAGCATTCATTTGAGGACGAGCAATCCTGCTCCACTCACACTCAACGTAGCACTGACTCCAATCTGAGCTTGCAGCTAGCTATTACAATGCGATTACATGCTTTTTTTGCAGAACATCAGGCCTTTCATCGCTCGCCATGGTAATTAACTGTGTATGTATGTATATACGTGTATCGAGCTGTGTACTTATGTGCACGTGTATGTTCAAGCGTATGTACGTGTACATAAGTTGAAAAAAAAGCATAACAGAACTTAAAATTCAATACAATTTTAAATTCCAATTTTCAATATAATTACAAAATGGTCGACGACCGGACCTTTCTTTAGTAGCCAAGTTATCACTTCATTAGACCGACTTGGCTTTATTCGGGCGTCGAAAACTTTGAAATTTTATTGAAATTTTGAATTTTAAAATTGTATTGAATTTTAAATTTCGTCATACTTTTTTCAACTCATGTACACGTACATACGCTTAAACATACACATGCACATACGTACTCGTAAAATCATATGTAAGCATGAGAAGTCAATCGAAAATACACAATTCTTGGTTTGAAAAGGTTAGGTTAGGTTAGGTTCAAATGATTAGTTCTTTTAACCTGACATGCCGTGAAGCTGATCCACATTAAATATCTTGTAACACAAGTAGGGATGTTTGTTCTTATGGAAAAAATCACAGACCGGAGGTAAAAGTGCTACAGATGTTAACCGCACCTGTATATGCATACAAATGTGTGTATGTGTCTCCATTGAGCGTGATATTACAAAAAAACTACGTAAAATAGAGCCATGTGGAGGGAACTTGATATGTGTTCCGGATAAAAAAAATGAATAAATTTAATATATAACTATCGAACTTGAATGGAAATACATTATTATTAGTTAAGATGGTTAGGTTAGGTTGCGTAGGTATTCATGCATCTGGCAGTGTATGGTAACCCTTTTTGCACAAATGTGTGTAAATGCCTGCATGCTGCCAGTACCGACCCTAAAAAAACGACTACATTATGCGGTGACCAGCCCTGCAAATACGTACAACGCGTGTCTGTGTGTGTACCTGGTGTGTGTGGTATTGAAAATGTACGCAAAATAGAACCATGTTGAGCGATTTGTTATGCATAACGAATAAATCTCTGAATAATTACAATTTATAAGCATGAAATATGTTCTTCTTGATGTGATTGGTTATGTGTGTGCGTGTATGTGTATGTGTGTGCCTGGTGTGAGATATTAAAATGAAAGCTACGCACATCGCTTAACATAATGACTAAATACCGTACATAACCATCAAACTTGAATGAAGAAAATATTTATAAATAATTATCAAGTTGGGTCAGATTGACCAGATCTTTGAACTTAACATCGCGTATAACTAATCCACAATAAAAAATTGCAACAAATGAAGTGAATTTGTATTTTGGAATCAACATGCAGACTCTCATTCAAACAAGTAATAAAGATATCGATAAATTCTGGAACCTAAACACCTGCAAAATGATATTTACTGGATAAAAATTAAATAAGTGTATTCAAACTGCTAATAATACGTTGAATTTACAGCCCTTGTGGAGAAATTTATACATATCAATACTATACATAAACATCAAACTTGAATGAAAATACATAACTATTGGTTAGATTAGGTTAGGTTAGGTATTAATGCATCTGACTGTGTATGACAACCATATTTCCATTCATTGATAATTGATCTATGATGTCATACGTTGATA
>SDVV010028294.1:0-11980 GCA_016164225.1 Gammarus roeselii | reverse complement strand
TCTCATCGTAAGGCGTTGGTGTGAGTCAGTCTCTTCCTCTCATCGTAAGGCGTTAGTGTGATGCAGTCTCTTCATCTCATCGTAAAGCGTTGGTTTGATGCAGTCTCTTTTCATCTCATCGTAAGGCGTTGGTGTGATGCAGTTTCTTCATCTCATCGTAACGCGTTGGTGTGGTGCAGTCTCTTTTCATCTCATTGTTAGGCGTTGGTGTGATGCAGTCTCTTTTCATCTCATCGTTAGGCGTTGGTGTGATGCAGTCTCTTTTCATCTCATTGTTAGGCGTTGGTGTGATGCAGTCTCTTTTCATCTCATTGTAAGGCGTTGGTGTGATGCAGTCTCTTTTCATCTCATCGTTAGGCGTTGGAGTGATGCAGTCTCTTTTCATCTCATTGTTAGGCGTTGGTGTGATGCAGTCTCTTTTTATCTCATCGTAAGGCGTTGGTGTGATGCAGTCTCTTCATCTCATCGTAAGGCGTTGGTATGATGCAGTCTTTTCATCTCATCGTAAGGCGTGGGTGTGTTACAGTCTCTTTTCATCTCATCGTAAGGCGTTGGTGTGATGCAGTCTCTTCATCTCATCGGCTTGTTATTGTTAGGCGATTCATTTTACCTTGATCTCTCTGGTCATAGATTAGTTTAATTCAGAGCGTAAGAAACTTAATGTTCTGAGAGTAAGTCCGACAAAGAAAAGTAATCCACTTAACCCTGTACGTACAATCCGACCTATTTGGATGCTCGCTGCACAGCAAAGTACTGAAACATTATACGGTGATCCCGAAGACTTAAAAAAAAATCGGTGTAGTTCGTATGTCACTAACACTTATTTTCAAACTGTTGCTTTGCATGGCTTGGTGAAAAGATTACGTTATCATCTAAACACTTAGATACAGTAAATCATGTTAATATCTCTAATCAATCATCTGAAAAGAACAGTCTTCCGTACACAGCTTCATAAACAGTCACGTCTTTCAGTATCATCGGTCACTCCAGTTAACTTATTGCAAGGTCTGGTAATCAAATTCCCATCACAAATGATGGGAATTTGATTACCAAATTCCCATCATTGGGAATTTGGTACAAGCCGCGACATTAACCTCGAATGTCGCGGCTGAAAAGAGGTACAAGGAGAATCTGAAGTGAAGCATACTAGGTTGAACGCCTTCAGCATCTAGGTACGAGTGAATTTTGAAACTACGATATCTCTGAACAAATCCAGATTAGTATAGTATACGTCATCTGATTCACTGTGATACGAACAGACATGAGACAATCGGGATTACTGCGTAGATTGCAGTGTAGGCCCCGAAACCCGTCGGAGGCGATGATCGTGCATAAATGGCCAGTCTGATCTTGCTTGTATTGATATCAGATTCTACTGGAATGACAAAAACTTCCTAATGACCATTTACAGATGGTATGAGAAACAAAACAGGTGCACTTGTTCTGGTACAAGTTTTCCTTTCAAAATATCGCGACCGTTTCAACACGAATTGCTCTGCAATGCTCAGGGTCGACATTCCACAGGCTATAACTTCTGATTTTGGTAATTACCTCAAATCTCTTTCTGCAGCGATCATGATAATATCAAATAAAAAAAAGTGTGCTCACGTCAGTAGGGCACTTGACGTTATATTTGATTTAGCAAAGACTTTTCAACGAGGCATTCTATTATCCTGCTACTTGTTCAAAAATGCTCGCAGGTCAATGATATTCCTGAAGAAAAAACATTGTTTGGTATAGACAATACAAATGTTATAAGGAAACAATACGTATGTTATGAGGATTTAAAAACGTAAAGTAAATGCATCATTCTGGTTCACAAAAACCGAAACATATGCAAGATCATTGGTGAAATCAAGATGTTTTTGCGTGATATAGCCCTACTCAATAATTCGTGCGGGTTGTGCCAGCCTCTTGTCACATCGCTTTTCAATTAACGTCTTTGTGATGATAGTCGGATCTGTTATTGAGGACCAATGCCCTCAAATCTGCTTTGCAGCATTAATCTCTTTAATATTTCGTTTTCTTTAGCAAACTGTTTGGTTGAGTTAATACCAGTTTTGCAAATTGTTGCCATGGACAAAGGGACGACTGTAGAAGTCGATCTTGGTGGATATGCATAGTTATAAACTGAACTGAATTCCCTTGACATGTTCTTAGCCTTCTGGCCAGCAAGTGACGGTAACTTTTCCACTTTAAAGAGAAACATTTTTGTTGATCAGAAAGAATGAGATTGTTCTAGTTTTGTATACCTCTCTGGTAGGTTTCGACTTTCGCACGATGCTTAAACCATTAACTGGGGAATATCTGTTCGGTGTGTGCGACTTTGTGAGTGCATCATATATCCAATGTATATAATATAATCTAAATTATATAATAAACCTAATAAACCTATGTGACGAAATGCAATATATTCTCTAACACTTGCAGAATAAAATGTCAAACTCAAAGTGTGCCCTTCGCTCTAATTCATATCAATTCAAGTACATTTATTGAAACCTTGATATACAAATATTTCGAGTTATTTTTATGACTGGAACATATATCAAGTTGTTAAAAATGAGAGGGTTTAAACAAAGGTGAACTGCGACGAGAAATTCGCTAAGTAACTTTTCGTGGACCCTTCATTGATACCAAACAATAAAATGTTATATTTGGTATTTCCTCTCAGTCCGGATTCTGTTCGTTAAGACACACGCGTTCAATAGCAGGTAATTACGGGCCCCCCTGAACGAGGCTTGAACACGCACCCCCCTTCAGGGGAAGACTTATTATTGGGGGCGTGGGGGGCAGCAAACCCAGCGCACTGCCTTTACAGTGACAAAAAATTACTTGTTGAAGGCATGTTATGCTCCAGAGAGCACTCATTGCAGGCCTCACTGTTGTGACAGTTCCTACAACAGGTGTGTCACTAATCATCTTGGAGATGTGAGCTACCAAAAAATACTCATTATTATGGGTCAATTAGTATAGAGACAGTGCCAAGGACTAATTGAAGGCCTTACTGATGTGACAGTTTCTACAACAGGTGTGTCACTAATCATCTTGGAGATGTGAGCTACCAAAAAACACTCATTATTATGGGTCAATTAGTATAGAGACAGTGACAAGGACTAATTGAAGGCCTTACTGATGTGACAGTTCCCACAACAGGTGTGTCACTAATCATCTTGGAGATGTGAGCTACCAAAAAACACTCATCATTATGGGTCGATTAGTATAGAGACAGTGCCAAGGACTAATTGAAGGCCTTACTGATGTGACAGTTCCTACGACAGTCACTAATCATCTTGGAGATGTGAGCTACCAAAAAACACTCATTATTATGGGTCAATTAGTATAGAGACAGTGACAAGGACTAATTGAAGGCCTTAATGATGTCGCAGTTCCTACGACAGTCACTAATCATCTTGGAGATCTGAGCTACCAAAAAAACACTCAGTAATATGAGTCAATTAGCATAGAGGCAGTGACAAGGACTAATTACTGAGTTACTAATTGGAGAGAGATTGGACACATTGAGATCTGAACGTGTACCAGAAAAAAAGAGCCAGTCTCAGACTTGTTAAAAATGTAGAGAACACAGGACATATGTGAAGGACAAATAGCATTAATGATCAATGTGACATAATCGTTTTGCCAAAAGCGATATATGTTTGATGAATCAATACAGAACTGTTGCTGACTAACGATTTTCCGTTCTCTAGTTCGGATCTACGTAAGAAATTTCTCGAGTCATATTATTAACCGACTACCATTGATTGGTTTAACCGCCGAACCAATCACAGCTCCAGCCGGCGCTACTGGACAGTTACATTACCACACAGCCCCCTACAGGTCAATCGCTTCGAAATTATGACACAAAGATCCGTTCGGGCAGGAGTGGAGAATTTTCAGGGTAAATGCCACATAGAAGATCACGAACGCTTTTTGCCCGTCACATGGCAGAAAAAAAAACATATAAAAGTAGTATGTTGCCAGACCCGAGGGCGTTGGAAGCATTTTGGTACCTCCAGCTTCTATCCCTCCCTGCAGTTCTCCCTCTATTATGGACCACAATGTCAGTGCAGAGGAACAGCTTTATATTCGATTATATCGTCGGATGATCTAACGTATTCCGGCAGGTTTTGTTTCTTTATTCGTCGAAACTCAATCGTTGTTCGGCAGAAAACCTACTAGCAATGGCATCAGGAGTGGAATATCAGTCATGATCACACTACAAAAAGTAACCATTGAGAAAAATATTGTTTGCGGACATTAGTGCTAGCGAATGTGGACTTTAATTATGAGATTGTTCATTGATAAAAATGATCCGTTGCGGATTGATGATTCACCCTGGCTGAGGTTGTAAGGGCCTGGCTAAGAAACGCAAAATTCTTCTGGAATCCTCTACCCAAACTGAGTGCGTTTGCCTTCCACGTAAACAATAGCGTCAGGTTCTCCTTTTCCAATTCACCATTAAAGACTGATTGCGTTGACTTGATCTGAAACACAATAGCACTCTGTTTTTCCTTCTGCAATTCACGATTCGTGAGTGATTGCGTTGCCTTGAAGTCACAAAAGTCCTTTGTTCGTCTAATGCTGTTCACGAACAGTGAGTGATTTCGTTGCCTTGCAATCACAATTGCACTGATGACAATGATTCACTTGCAATAACTTTACTATTGGAGAGACAATACGTTAGGCATTTGATAATTTGATCAGCGTGCATCGACTTATCTCCAGCTTCAATCTTGGATTTCCGAACCCTTTGCTTATTGTGTTATGGGTCATTGAGCAGCCATACGGTGTATTAACATAACCCCTAACCTGCTCCGTGTCCTTAAGGCGCCCTACTTCCGACCTGGTTCCAGGCGATATCGTTATTTACGGGTCGTCGGGTCGGAAGACATCACTCCTGCTTTTAATAACAGACTGGCGCTGATATTTACGGGGTCAAATTTGTCCCTTAATTGGCTGAGTTGATGTTGAGGGTAGTTCCTGAGGTAGTAAGTTTTGCCTTGTCGGCACAGTCTGAGGAGCGCAGTATGTTAGCTTCAGCACAGTGTAATTTGAACAGTGACTCATAATGCCTTGAAGATCAGCCCAGCTGACTGCTTGGCGGGCAAGTCAGATGAGCTGAACAATATTTTGGCAATGAAATGTTGGGCTTGATAGTCCGCATCATCTCGTACAGGAGCAGACGCTGTATTTTCAAGTTATATAATGCATTTTAATGCATTAAATATTAGACCAGCTGACTGCTTGGCGGGCAAGTCAGATGAACCGAACAATACAGCGTAGACCAGGCTGGACTGAAGTGCTGTGGAGATTTTATGCACAGCTCGCGCTTGCAGCACATCACAGAAATGATTGGTTTGATTGAGATCATGTAATACTATGTTGCCCTCACATGCAGTTGGCTTATATCATACATTCCGATTTGATGTGTTGTATAATTGATTTTGAATACAAGCGGTTTGATCACAAATATAACAAGTAAACTATTTTTCCTGGATCTCGTCGAACAGTTTCAGTTCGATATAAAGGTTATTTTTACCAAAATCATATCAACAACGTTATGAATAATTTCAACCCATTGTATTGCAAAGTGTCTATACACAGGTCCAACATGATGAAGGCTTTCTATTCGCTAGTAAAATTATTAACAACAGAAAGGTAAACCGAATATTGTACAATTACTTTATTATGAGTTTTTGGTTCTCAATGTAGGTTAGGCTTCATTAGGAGCTTCACACAGCCAACCTAGCACGTGGTTCACATTAGAAACCTCTTAAATTAGGTTCAACTGAATGACATACTTCATACATAAGCTAACGTATTCGATTTCGAACAGTATATTGTAAACTACACACTTGGAAGCAGGTGAGGTATCTTCTTCAAACTGAGAATTACCGACGTGATGGAAGGATGTCAATCCCTGGCAGTGGAAGCAAAAATATTCGTCGACGTTCGCCAAGACATGAACACAGATTGTGTTCAGTGTACTTCAGCGAAATATTTTTGCGATTCCAATTGAATCACAAATTGCTGGTTATCTGCCTGAGGAAAAAAAAATACTCTGATATAGTTCAAGATGTCCAATCTGCCGTAAATATGTTCGTAGATGCAACAATTCAACACATTGAAAAAACAAATCTGGTTCAGAAGATCGCAAACGTACTAAACATCCCAATCCTCTGAAAAACACTCAATCAACGAATTATTTAAGTTGTTGCTGCAATAGTACTGTCCATTGTACAAATCCAAGGGTAGTTTAACAGGTATTGATATCCTCAGCGCTGTTTCGTTGGGGGAGTCATCATCCAAACTCTCGTGATTTCAACGACCCCATCCAAGTTCTTAACCCACAATGTAAAATTTCAATATAAAATAATTGACAAAATTTCTGGCTTGGGGCAGAATAATAATAATAATAACAATAATAATAATAATAATTGTTATTGAAATCTTGGTAAACACACAGGATATTCAAGCCCCTAGCTAGAAGAATCTATTCTGGCAGTATAAAATAGGAATAAATTGAATCAATAATAAAAGATCAACACAGTTAGAGGTCATACAAACAGATCACAGGAGTAAAAGTCACGAAGTAAGCACAAAATTCATGAAGTCATATAGAACACATAGTCAAAGTAATAAAAGAGATCACAGAAGTCAATGTGATAAAAGATCAAATAGACAATGTCACAAAAACACGAACAGGAGTCAATGTTCCATAAAAAACAGGTAACATACCTAGTCTCAGCGTTGAAAACTTATCAAAAGACAAATCATAAAGGATAATACCAAATTCAATGGATAAAAAGAAGATGTAGAAAGAATCACAACTATATCCATGTCAGGAGAAAGATCACAACATTCATAAAACCACGGGAGGAGATTTCTAAAATGCAAAAAACACAACACAATATACAACCTAAGACAATTTGTTAAAATTATATACTATTCAGTTCTTGAAGCAACCATTGTCGATATGCTCCTTTAAAAGTGAACACTGATCCAGAAGTGCGGATGTTCAACGGGAGGCTATTCCAGATTCTAACGGATGAACATTTGAATGAGTTAAAACACTTCGATTTCCTGACTGGCGGAATGTTTAGACATTTATTTTGCTTGAAACGGGTTAATTGATCGTAGTTAATTTGGTTACTGTTAATAATTTCCTTGAAAAATGTACTCTGATTTGAAATAAAGTACTTAAAAACTTAACACCAGTGAAATATTTATAAACGACATGTAGGGGCATAAATTCAAGCTCAGCGTAATCAGACCTAATGGCCTCATTACCAAACCCCAAGAGTTTAACAATCCTATCCTGTAGTGAGCGCAGACGAGCCAGTGCCGCATCACTCGCCCCTCCCCACACCTTCGCACAATACACCAGGTGAAGGTACACCAGCGATATGTACATCTTCTTAAGAGTGTGATTTGGGAGAACATTGCTTAGCTTTTTAATATTATGCCACACGATTTAGATAATTTACTGCAAATTTCACCTATATGGTATGCAAAATTAAATTTAGCATCAATATGAACACCCAAAAATTTTGTTGTGCTAACTCTATTCAAGGGCTTGTTTCTAATTTGTATTGGCACCAGTGAGCTCAAATCTCTATTGGTATGCACCATATATGCAGTCTTGTCAATGTTTAGGGAAAGTCGATTGGAAAAGAGCCACGTATCAACAAGTATTAATTCATCATTAACTATATCACAAAGATCTTTTAGTTTTGGACCACGGACGAACAAGGTCGTGTCATCAGCGAAATGGATACAGTTCAATTTACTGGTGCAAGCATGCATATCATTAATGTGAAGACTGAATAGTAGAGGACCGAGTATTGATCCCTGTGGCACGCCACTACTGACAGGTAACAGGGAGGAGGAACTATTATTGGTATGTACGTATTGTTTACGGCTGGTAAGATATGAACTGAACCACTGCAGCACAATACCACGAACACCAAGTAAGTCCAACTTTCTCAGGAGTATGGTATGGTCGACGGAATTAAAGGCCTTCGATTGGTACAGCATAACTGAGATGACATACTCAGACGCATCATATGCTGAATAAATTGATTCAGAGTACTGTAAAATAGCGTCACTGGTAGACCGACCTTGCCTAAAGCCGAACTGCTGATCACAAATAGTATTATATTTTTTGAAAAACTTCATCAATCTATTACACAATGCCCTTTCAATTTTTTATTCTAGGAAATCTAATATAGAGATAGGACGGTATTAATCACTTTATCTCTTGGACCCGCTTTATAAATAGGCATAACTCTGGAGATTTTCAAAACATCGGGAAAAATGCCCTCCTCAAACGATAAATTAATTAGTAAAGCAATCACAGGAGAGACAATATCTGAAACATGTTTATACATAAAACTCGGAATTGAGTCAAGGTTGCAATTTTTTTACTTAAAATAATTTATTATATTTACCATTTCCCTTACATCGGTTGGAAAATAAACAAAAAAATGCATCTCTTAACATACTCTTTAGGATTTTTATTGAAACCAGGTATGTCTCTGGATTGCTTGTCAGCAACAGATACATAATGTCTATTAAATTCATCGGCAATTATAGATGGGTCCTCTGTAACAGTTCCACCAACCGAAATCTTAGCAACATTACTATTCTTAGATTTCTGACCCAGTATTTCATTGATGGCTTTCCAAGTTTCCTTTGCATTATTTATACAAGAGGTAAATTTGTTCACGTAGTATGTAATGTTTTTTGGCGTAATCAATTGAGGACGACAAACTATTCCTGTACTCTGTATATTCATCAGTAAAGCTATAATCCTTCTTAGACAAGCGATACAGTTCATACTTCCGGGAAATACAGTTTAATAATTCTTTAGTTATCCATGGACTGAGAGCTCTTTTAACAGATAATCTTTTCACAGCAACTGGACAGCTTATATTGTACGCATTAAACATCATTTTCGCAAATTGCTCAAATTTTTCATTAACACCGGCGATTGCAGTGATATTCAGTTCTCTGATGCCTTCCATAACTCGGCTTCTGAAATTTAGCACGTTCTTTGCCCATGACATCTGAATTCAGAGGTAATAATTTCGTTCGCATTTTTAAAAACATTAGGAATGGACACAAATACTGGAAAGTGATCTGTCAAGTTAATTGAGAAGACACCTGACTTGCAATGATATAATGCATTAAACCAAATATGATCGATCAGAGTCGCAGAGTCGTCAGTTACACGGGTAGGGACTAAAATAAAAGGAATAAAATGCAAGGCTCTAAACTCGTCATTGTAGGTATTCGTACTTTCAGGTGTATTGGCAGCACTCATATCAATATTGCAATCACCTAACACAAGAGAATTAAGTTTGGACACATCATCAACATTGAGCATATTGATTTTTTTTTTCAATAAAGGCAGTTACTTGGCGATCTGAAGGTCTATAAACACCGATAATATTGAACATTTTCCCCCTTTTATGAAGACTTATTGCACAGACCTCAAATTCCTCACATATAAAAGAAAAATTTGGCAACAATGAGGAATTTATGTTTTCATCAACCAAAATTGAGACTCCTCAACCTTTTTCAATGCTACGTACAGTGTGATAGGCTTTATACCCCGGCAAATGAACCCAGTGTGTGAGCGGCATCGTCTAGCCATGTCTCTGACAAAATGATTACATGGAACTTAGTCTTAAGCGACGCCAAAAACAACTGGAACTCATCAAAGTTTTTGTTAACCGAGCGCACATTGAAATGAATTACTTGCATGGATGATGAATCTTCAGCAGACACAGATCTATAAGAATTTGTATCAAAGTGAGAACAGTCTGGTTCACTAAAATAAAAATTGTCCACGTTCAAGTCATCTAGGAAAGTTATTGAAAACTAATTATAGGACAATATCTATGTTCAAAGGGATATTCGCTACCACGTTCAACTTGTTTTTGAGTTGAGCATTTTCAGTTCAATCTTATTTACATCGGTCACTTCGTGCACAGTAACTGGGCGTTCGCAACCTACAATCTTGCACCCAACAACACCGTTGTGACTGTAAACACTCGTAATGTCCGAGTATTGCCTCTTTAGCGTGCGTAATTTGTACAGTAATGAGGCACGATGTTTGGTAAGATATTCATTGGCATAAATATTTTCCGGGTCTGAGATGCTTAATTGATGACAACAGAGAAATTTTACTCTCCAATGAGTTGCATACTACCTTTAGGTGCTTATGTTCACAGCCCTGTGGGAACACAGCTGCAATATTGTCCAAATGTACTGGAACTGAGGCAGTACGTAGTACCTCACCCGCAGATACTTTCAGTTGGGCGGATTTAGAAAGCCTAGGGTTGCCGTCTACTGAGCTGTTTGAGGGCGGTCGACCACTGATGTCAGACACAATTTTCTCCACCGCAGGTCCCTGCAACATTACCACTTTAGTGAGGGACTCCTGTTCCATGTGGTCGATTTTAGAGGTCATCAGTTTCATCTCCTTTGGTGCAGGCATCACTGCTGCTGCGGAGGGGCCGGGGATTACAACACCAGACGAAACATTTGACGCTGCTACTGTTGCATATCTAGGCTGAGGTTGCTGGAGGGAACTGACTTGTTGTTTCAGGAGGGTATTTTCATCGGCCAGCTCATCAGTTTTGGACACCAGCTTAGTATTAAGCTGGTGGATATTATCTAGGAATTCTGTGATCCTTGAGAGCCAATCCATTCGAAGTACTTGCCCATTACCGGACTTAGTAGGCTTCTTCTTCTTCTCAGGAGAGTAGGTTTTCAACTTATTGAGCATAACGGTTATGTTGGAGAGGTCATCACGGAGTGAGCAGCTGCCCACTGTTGTATTTAACTCGCCCTCCGACGACTGGTCCAGCATATCCTCAGCTTGTTGCTCCGGAGCATCCTCATTCAGGGCCATCACACACAGATGATAAATCATACACCAATATGGAAGGGGTATAGTAAATCAAGATATGTAGCCGATGGATGTTACCGATCTCGTAATCTGGAGCACAGTTATTCGAGTTCGATTATTCTGGTATATTTTATCATAATACTGAGGAATTGATAATGGAGCTTTTTTCTGTCTGATTTTACCTCTGGAACTTTCCTAAACGGTCCGCTAGGGGCATAAAACTGTTAAATGTGAACCCAAGGGCGATGGAAACGAGGTCGACATCTTTTAGGAGACACTTGATTGATGAGTGTACTGTAAGAAATAGAATAAATTAGATTGAGGTTTGCAGCTGAAGTGTGTAGCGTTAGTGATGGATACACACAGAAGGATGATCCAATGAGCATAGTTTACTCAAACAGTGACAATGTGTCCCACTTTTATTTGTGCCCTCATCCACACTCCTGTTAGTTGGAAGACTAGGGCTTGTTCCATCAGCTTCATAGTATCTAAATGTGTGCGTTTTGATTCTAACATCCTTGCAAGGAGATTGTATGTATTCCACTGTTTATATACGATACACACATCAAGACGTACGATCAAAAGGCTGAGAAGTGGGAATCAAACGCAATACCGGTGGCATCATTTGCTTCGTCGCGTATTGCATTTAATAGTATCTACAGATCCTGATATAAATACCCTAGAATGTAGAAATTGGATCATCTCTACATTGCATCCTCTTTTGATCCGTGTCGCCCGTTGCTAATCTCAGCCTGCTGTCTCTCCTTCCGACTTACATTAGATAACACATGCTTGTTCAGTTATGAAAAATCAATCCTTTCCTCCTACATTGTCTAAATTATCCTATTGAAGACTTCATTGATCCGCCCCACTCCGGCCTTTGTCATAGTCGAGATACCGGTATTATTGCTGTTCCTAACTTCCTGTTTGTCCTTTGTATGTCAAGTTTTTCACTAAGAAATGAGAAAATATCAGCAGGTTCTGTCGGAATTGAAATGAAGTTGAGATACACGATATAACTTGTTGGGCGATGAACGAATGCGAAAAAATGTGAAACCGACG
>SDVV010028293.1:0-11980 GCA_016164225.1 Gammarus roeselii | reverse complement strand
TAACCAATACATTCGATGAAAGATTCAAATATCTAGCCATCCTAATTCCTTCACAATTAACATATATCCTAATTCCTTCATAAATAACATATATCCTAAATCTTATCTATCTAATACCTTCACTAAAAGCATATATCCTAAATCCTTCACAAAATAACAAACATAGAGTCACTAATTATCCAGGGCGATTCTTGCACAGCCGTTCTCGCACAGCCGTTCTCGCACAGCCGTTCTCGCACAGCGATTCTCGCACAGCGATTCTCGCAGAGCGACTTTTGCAGAGCGACTTTTGCAGAGCGATTCTTGCAGAGCGACTTTTGCAGAGCGACTTTTGCACACATACTATCTACTTAAAACATATTTCTTGCATAAGTACTTCGATTATCCTAAAAATAGGTTCGAGCAGAAAAAAATTCTATTCAAATGAGACATTCAATAACAATCCTAGCAATATATCATGCCATGCGAAATAGTACAATCATATACAGTATCGAGAAGACCTAATAGCATACATCTTTATAAACCGTACGTAAGCAATGCAAGTTATAAGATACCGAAAAAAATCTGAAATATATCGTAAGGTAACGGAAATTCCCCACGAGGACTATATTGCTCGTGAAAAAAATATATTTGTGTGACAATACATCCAGAGATAAAAAGTCGCTAACTGTCATGCCTACATTGAAACTCACTTGAGTAATTGCCTCTATGTGGTTACAGACTACCTTATTCCTTCACAAAAAGCATATATGGAGTCCCTATCTCCAGGGGTGTTTTTATGTAGCCCCCTTTCTCGCGCGACTGACTCCCCTCTTCCCCATCCCGTCACGGGCAGGCTCTATGTACCAACAGTACCTCACTTGACCCAAATAGAACAGAGCACTCGAGATGCGATCTAACAAATGCATCGGCCGACTCACAAAAAACCTCCGTTCATGGTATCTCTATGAAGAATCAGAAACTAACTTAACCAATTTATCTTAACATATAACTACAATGTCTGAGAAATACAGCGCCTGAGTCAGACACCTTAACAAATAATAAACATCCTAATTATCGTCTATCTAATTCCTTCACTAAAAGCATATTCGGTCGAGTCACAAAAAACCTCCGTTCATGGTATCTCTATGAAGCATCAGAAACTAACTTGATCAATTTGTCTTAACATATAACTACAATGTCCGAGAAATACAGCGCCTGATTCATACACAATAACGAATGATATACATCCTATTTATCGCCAAACTAATTCCTCCACAGGGCAATTCTCGCGGTAACTAATCATCGTCTATCTAATTCCTTCACAGGGTAATTCTCGGCGTCCGTTTTTCCAGGGCAATTCTCGGCGTCCGTTTTTCCAGGGCAATTCTCGGCCCCCGTTTTTCCAGGGCAATTCTCGGCCCCCGTTTTTCCAGGGTAATTCTCGGCCTCCGTTTTTCCAGGGCAATTCTCGGCTTTATATACACTACAAATAATAATAGTCTTTATTGACGCACTCGATGGTACAATAATGGTTACAACAGAAAATAAGTTCAACATAGAAACATTTCCACCAAAACATAAAAAAATCGTAAAGAAAATGTAAAAATGCACACGGAGAGACAGATCAAGATTGAAATACACGCAACAATATGCAGATTAGGTTTGAGACAAGCGTGCTAAAAATAATTTTCATGTCCCTTTCCCACATAAGTATGTATGCAAAAAACAATGTTGGCGGAGTTTAGTATAGAGCCACCTATCAGTGAACATCCTCGGGGTCGCATCTCAACCTGACTGCCACCCGCATGTAGTCAAACATTATTCCTATTAATATTGGGATCTTCCTGCACACGCAGTATTCTGTTCCATCTTTCTTTAAATGGAGATAGTTTGTATCCCTCACTGTTACATACTGCCTCCAGGACGGGCTTATTGGAGTTTTCAATTTGTTCCTGGAGGCTGTATGCGCTTTTTCTTGCTCGTACATTTGGCAATCAACATCATATTCTGCAAATACTAGGCTAGCACTCGTTCTTCTTGGGACACCCACCAGTCTACTGAATATGGCCTTGTATGCTACTGTCTACGACAGCATCGGTCGGCGCTACCTATGGACAATGTGCCTGTTTCTTACCTAATGTGTTTCCAATGGCATCGGTCGGCGTTACATATGAAAACCGTGCCCTTTCTCTACATAATATGTATGCGACAGCTTTGGCCGGCGTTACTTATGATCAACATTTTTCTTACTCTACATAATGTGTCTACTACAGCATCGGTTTGCGTTTTCTATGAACAACGTGGCTTTAGCTCTACCTGATGTCTCAAAGAGCGTCGATCGGCTTAACCTATGAGCAACGAGCCTTTTTCTCTACTTCTCTGCCTAATATGTTTCCTACAGCATAGATCTGCTTAACCTATGAAGATTGTGCCTTTTCTCTACTTCTCTGCCTAATATGTTTCCGACAGCATAGATCGGCTTAACCTATGAAGATTGTGCCTTTTTCTCTACTTCTCTGCCTAATATGTTTCCGACAGCATAGATCGGCCTAACCTATGAAGATTGTGCCTTTTTCTCTACTTCTCTGCCTAATATGTTTCCGACAGCATAGATCGGCTTAACCTATGAACATCGGGCCTTTTTCCCTACTTCTCTGCCTAATACGTTTCCGACAGCATAGATCGGCTTAACCTATGAGCAACGAGTCTTTTTCTCTACTTCTCTGCCTAACATGTTTCCGCCAGCATAGATCGGCTTAACCTATGAGCGACGAGCCTTTTTTTCTACTTCTCTGCCTAATATGTTTCCGACAGCATAGATCGGCTTAACCTATGAACATCGGGCCTTTTTCTCTACTTCTCTGCCTAATATGTTTTCGACAGCATAGATCGGCTTAACCTATGAACATCGTGCCTTTTTCTCTACCTCTCTGCCTAATATGTTTCCGACAGCATAGATCGGCTTAACCTATGAACATCGGGCCTTTTTCTCTACTTCTCTGCCTAATATGTTTTGGACAGCATAGATTGGCTTTATCTATGAACATCGTGCTTTTTTTTCTCAAGCATTGTTCGGCGCTCGCTGTGACATAACGTGCATTACTAATTTGTTCATTACTCTGAAACGAACAAATGTTGTCACTGTGGCAAACTCTGCCACAAAGACACTAAGCTGTGCCTCAAGGACACTAAACTCTGTCATGGAAACACTAAGCTCTGCCACAGCGTGACTAAACTCTGCCACAAGATACTAAATGACCACGAAGATACTAAACTGTACTACTAGCTACGTGAGTAAACTCTGCCACGAAGACGCTATAAATTCTGTCACTAAGTCATTAAACTTTGCCGGCACTAAACGCCGACACACTGCCGACAAACTGAACTGTGAGCAAGATCGTATCGACTATCAAGAGTGATCTTAATAAACTGGTAGACTGGTTTGACAAGTGACAGATGAACTTTAATGCAAGCAAACGAACTGGTACGCACATTGGAACACACAATTGAAATTCTGGCCACGTAATGGCATACCAGCATATGACTAATGTGGACCAACAACGAGATCTTGGAATAATAATCAACAAAGATCTCAAGTAGAAGAATCAAATAGAAGCTAGCGACAAAGGAAGACAATATGGCTCATGCCTATACTTCCTGAAATTTTGATTACAATTCAGGGACATCGTGCTTTCGTTATATACTTAACTCGTCAGGCAACACATGGAATTTACAGACAATTTTGGTCTCCTCACATAGGTTGAGGATATTATCCAGAGGGATTGTGTTCAGCACCGAGTAACCAAAATTATTCTGGAACAGAGAAATAAGACATAGCCTCAACGACTCAGCGAACTTAATCTGATATCACTTGAGAGAAGAAAACTTAGTAGTCAGCTGATAGAAACTTACAAGTACCTAAAAGGTTTAGCTAGGGCTAGACCCGAAAGCCTCTTTGATAAGGATTATAACCCGAAGTAAGAAACTAACGGACAAACACTGCAGCTAAACCCGTCCAGAACATCAATTGCTAGAAACGTATTTCCAATCCATACCCCAACCATTCGGAACCGTTTACCACATGAGCTGCTTAAAATTAATAACATTATTTTTAAACCCGCCGCGACGAACACTGGGAGTCATATCCACCCCCTAACTATGAAAATAAGAAGAAATTACTTTGCCACCGTAGGTGGCATCAACCTCTGATGGAGCGCAATCCCTGAACGATGGGCGGCACATCTTGCCTGAGCTTGTTTTACTGCAAATATTATTTGAAGTATTGCTAGAATGGACGGTTCAGCCCATCCTAGGCCTACTAATATACAGTAAAATTAACTGTACTGTAATTTGGATAAAATAATTTAAGAAAAGTACTCGTTTATAGCTTAACTGAGAGAGTTCAATTTTTTTTTCAATCTAATCTAAAAATGTGTATAATACAGATTGTGGAAAAACTTACGATCAATGTTGTCGTGTACATCATGAAGCCAGTCTTGACGTAATACAAACTGGATGAGAAGGCAGGATGGGTTCCTGAGAAGGCGCTGTACGGGTTCGCGTAATCGCAATCTGTGAACAAAACTAGGATTTTATTTTGCACAATGATATAAAGCTGAAATTACAGGATCTAATGTAATCGGATGTTCCCTTTAGTTACGCAACAGTTACATCGTTTAATTCTTTGTAGAAGTTGCCGCTGAATTATTTCTGCTGGGCTACGAACCAAACAGGCTCAGAGAAAACCCATATTATGAAGGGAGCGGCCGATGCGAATTTTAAACTTAAAAACTTTACCAATCTTTGAAATAATATGATTTCAGTAATTTAAAATAAATCTGTCGTTTGTGGATTGTTTTTCAGTCCTACTTATGGAAGGTCAACTTCAGCAAAAAATTTTATCTTTTGGATAATTTTTTGGCTGATTCTGAACGAATTTCTATCAAATTTAATAAAATTTGAATGAGTAAAAAACATCATACCGGATCAGGCATTCCACTCTAAAGTTCGATTAAAGTGCTTTGAAGTCAATTTTTTGGACCCGACGGTGTCATCAGCTGCCAGAGGTACGAGATTTTTGTCTCTCGCCTCTTGCCGCAAGTGTTGCCCGGCAAAGTCATAATGAAGTGCAATTTAAGACCTAACGGTTCTCACCAATAATAATTGGTACTTGTATATGATGTCTTTCGATGATGTATACCACATGGAAGCTTACACAAATAACTTGCAGTTAATAAGCTGTCAGTTCCGAGCACGTTTTACTACGTAACAACCACGGACCGTGAAGAGGCTAACTACGGCTGTGGAGTAGTCTCGTGCACCGCAGCTGCGCCCGGAAATATTATCCATTTCTTATCAGACGATTTTCGCAAACCATAAGAACATCAGGGGTAAACTGATTACGCGGAGAGTGCTGATGGTAACTGTGCAGTTTGGTCAAAATGACGTCTTGCCATTCTGTTGCCCTTTTAGTGTGAAGTCCTTCAATTAGATATCCATCCCCACAATGGTCCTGTGATTTTGATTTTTGGAATAGTTTATTTAAAAATGTGAGTCCTTAAAATTTTTTTTTTTGGTAGAACGAGCTTATTAAGTTAGAGGAATATGTACAAGATGGATCCTTATAATACTTTTTGGAACAGTAAAAATGGTACTACCAAATCAGAAAAGAGGATTCGGTACGAGTAGGCAAAGACCAGGATTACAGATATATAGTTCCATCTGAGCGGCTGATGTGGGTGTACTAGGATACTTCAAGCAATAAAAGCCGGAATCTCTGGGACAGAACGATGCAAGCTTGGATCTGGTAATCCGATTCATGCCTGGTGTGTATCTTTTCCTCAAAACTCTTGGTCTCACTGTTCAGGTTCCGAAGTTTATGACAGAGGATCCATGGAAACCCCTTGCAAAGATAAAACAGATCCCCCAGGCAGTGTTGCCGACATATATTGAATTTAAACAATAAAGATAAGATTTGAAATAACTTGAATACATTCTCAAATTGACGTCCGTCGATGGAACGTGAGTGATTCATGTTATTATATAGAATCAAATAAATAACTGAGCTGTCAATATTTTAGCGATCATTAAAATCGAAAAGCGTTTTATCTCACCTCTAGTAGATGTGGTAGAGGAAGTATGTCTTGGCAGACATCCCTCTCCCCGCACGACCAATACTGCCACCACCAACATAACTCCCCACCAAGCGATGGAATGTTGCGACAAGGCCCGAATGAGCATCGTGTTAGCACAGCTCCCGTCGGTGCTCTGCGGTGAGACAAATGAGGTTTGATGCCAACCTCCTTGGGTGATGTACACCTATATCTCATTAGCATTAGAAGCCTATAAACCAAATAATTGTTCAATTTAAATACGTGCAACATAATTACGACACCGGAAATCGCAATAACCCTCTACATAGCTTTCAGAGATTAACGACTACACAGCGATCCTTGTCATATTCAGTGCCTAATGTTTGGAACAGTCTGCCATTACATGTAAAGCAGAGTCCCACATCGAGTATGTCTAAGTCTAGTTGTAAAAAGTTTTTCATATATAAATATTCAGATGTTAGCTGTTTGTACCTTCATCCAGCTTCGCTATATTTAGAGAGCTTAATTGTGTATCCCTAATGCAATTCTATGTGTCCTTCTGTTGACATAATTCTACTTGATATTCTACGTAACTTGTGTGTGTTTGGTTCTAGTTTTAAGATGTCAGTTTTGGGAACCTGTATATATGCGTTAGTTTGATTGGGATGTTTGTTCGTCAAAAAAAAACTAATCTGATGCTTATATAATAGCTTGTAAGATGTTTATGAACCATGTAAACATTCTTCAATAAATTATTTTGATTTTGATTCTGATTTTGACTGACCAGACCAAACCTCTATTGTCGTTATAAGAATGAGTGCCTCAGAGTCAAGGTTTCAGTGGCATTACAGTATTATTGTTCACTGTTGTGTCGCCGAAATCCAGATCACAGTGGCTTTCGACAAATTATCAATCATTGAGCAGTCCAATCTCCATACAAGTAAAGGGTGCCATTTCGTAGCCATCCTTAATTGTTACATGGCCAACGCAAGCCTGATAGGTTGTATATAACAGGAGTTACACTCATGCGCTTTCATGTGTTTCGATGTATAGTCACTATCTAACGACAATAAAAATTGGCGCGGACATGATCTCGCATTCTTTTACCATAAATACGAACACTGATGAAAGCTGAACGACTCACACTTCAGATATTTGTGCATCTTCCTCTGGTATTTGCAGCAACACCTTATAAGTGATCAGGCATTGTTAACAATCCTCCGTCTACCGTCCACTTTAAACGCCGGTGATTAACTATTTTTTCTATGGGAAATCACAGTTTCTTAAAGGGTGGGTGACCATTGTATAAATGACTGGTTGGCCAATTCAAAATATATGTTTGTCTCGTGGGTTAGAACTACGTACCAAGAATGATACGTACGTTTGCCACACAGTTTAGAAACACGTACATTTGCCCCGCGGGATGGAAACACGTACCCCTGAGTTAGGTTAGGTAGGTAAGGTCCCCACAATATGCTCGTAACGAAGCCAGCAAATATATCCAACTGCAAGCAATAAAACGTAACACGTTGGCATGTCCGCTTCAGTTGTCATACACTATGAACTCCTACTAAGACTATGATTTTTCAAGAACAATCATGGCTCCAGATTGATCACACAATCAAGTATAATAGCATTCTATGAATGAAAAACATATAGTAATAGGAAGAGATAGAATAACCTACCTGTGGCTTGCATAAATCATTGTTCAGGCAGAAAATGACCCGTGGTACACCACTACAGTTCGCATCTGTCCGGGAACCACTCTCCATAGTTTTCGCGTTCGCACACTGAAACTAAGACTTATTCATCGTAACAGGGCTCGATCTCCCATCCTTCAGACTGTGAACACAATTTTCAGGCACCAAGCTCTCGATCGACGAATTATGGAGGCATTTCTTGTTTATTACTTGACGCATTGTTCAAGCAGTATTGCTCGATTATAGATAAATAATCGACAATTTAAGTTTATAGTGTCATTTAGATTCAGACGCGTTAATGGCGATGTATCTAATGCAGCAAGCTGAAAGACTAGCATAATTTTTTCCGATTGCTCATTTTAGTAACTGCTGCTTTTCACCGATACCAAAGTCATCGTGAGTATCGGTAAAATATTTTTTTCCACTTACTAGCAATCGATCATTAAAAGTTACAATAACCACGTTGTTTTACATTAAAAAATTCTTCTACATCCTGTCAATGAAACGGTATATGATAAACGGTGATGTTTAAATTCGAGGAAGCGTATGCATTTCAGTGAAATATGCACAGAACTGCTGTATCTTGGAAAACTGTCCAAAATCGGTCAATAAAATATTTTTCACATATATTTTTGCATTTTTGAGTTTGGATGTCTGGCACTGGGCTGTGCTAAGATATTAGGATGATGTGCGTTTGAATTTTAACTCTGACAGACAGCATTTGTTTGGAAACAAACAATTGTGTTGTAACCATCTTGCGTGGCTCAGAGACAGAGTTCGTGTTTCGACCCAATGACGAGAATAAGTCGAGTGAGTGGCGTGCAAGGCATGCAAATGTGTACAGGGATTAGTGCAAATGTTTCAGTTGAAAACAAAATAGCATGGTAGGCTAGGCTCGTACGTTTAAATCATTGCAAAGAGTACTTACCGAAATATTTAGAATCTCATCAATGGTATTCGGCAGCGGGAGGGTGCAATCTGTTGAACAAATATGATTTTAGTCTTAGTTTGCCATACATGTAGTAGTGAATGGTGCATAATCTAAAGAGCCAAAATCTTGCCCAGGTTAAGGGGGGAATTGGTTTCAAAACCTTGAAATGACATGACAGTATTTTCTCGTTTTCAATTTAGAAAGTAGTTTGAAATAGTTTGAAAAAAAAATAGTATTTTTCAAACTATTCAAGGAAAGTAGCTCTCATTTCAACTTTTGATAATAGTAATATTTCTCCAGGCTACACGGGTGAGGAACAAAATTACGTCTCCATTAGATTCAATTAATCTCTTTTACTTCATAAAGTTCTTATAAGTGAATGATCCACGTAACTATTAAGTTGAATAGTTACACATCTAACAGAATTTTTGATGGCAGTTACTCCTAGGTGAGATACTGCTGCCTTCTCCTACTTCGAAAAAAAGAGTGCGTGAGACTATCCTGATTAAGGACTTTATCAAAACAGTTATTTGACCTCATCTTGTGCGGTGAGCTCATCCTCACCGCCCGGTTCATATCCAGGTTGCTGAGCTTAACTCACATAAGGTGACCATTTCATAAATGCTGGTGAATTGATTTGTTCGGCAACTAGAAGACATTTTTTGTTTCTCCGAACCAAAATGTCAATTGTCACACCTCTCCCCCACCAACCTGCATGCCCGTCCAACAACGGACCAACTAAATGGAGGAACTCTTTAGGTCCCGGTCAAATTTACATTTTAGATTAGTCTAACCCACGTCCTACCGTTCAATCGTCTATTGTGGAAACTATTCAACAGTTTTCATCGTTACCTGACGGTTTTATCAGAGACCAGAGCTCGTTTTTACCATGTCAGCAACTACAGGATACGATGAAAACAACTTTTGCTTCTGTGCAACTTGCGAGCATTGTTGTGTCATAAACCATGTGGCGACGAGGAGACTGAGAACTGGAGGCAAGCGTCTCCGGCGCGTGGTGGGGTGCGCCCCTTCATCCTGCTGGCCGGTGCTGATGTGGGAATTTTTAATCACCGCTGCTTCAGATGAAGCATTTTGCCGGTTACCTGATTGCTCGGCGAGGTCAGTCGTCAATGAAATATGTGGTATGTGAGTATTTTTTGTAATATCTTCTAATACAGCAGCACTGTACACTGAATAGGAAAACAAGGCACTGATCAAAGTGGAAATTAAACTAAACCAAAATTACTTAAATGCATGGGTGTCTACAATTTGATATTACTTTCTTTATCTAAAGTCATATGTATCTACTTATATGCTCTCATGAAATATATTCAGGAAAATGATACATGAAATTCAGTATCTGAACGATGAACCCCCCATATAAATACTTGAATTAGGATTTCAAAACTCAAGCATGCAGAAACTACATTTAAATACGAATTAAATTTGCGTGATCGTCCCCAAGCATTTCGTATACACAATCCAACCAAGATGCTAATAATCCAAGAATGCGATAGATAATTCAATCTCCTCGATGCTTCTCGCCAATTCCTCGTGAATACCAGAAGGGTTGGTGTTAGGATATTTCAGAGTGTACATCACATCAAGCTGTCTGTAAAATTTGTTTAAATCAAAACTATGTCCTGCCTTGGCATACTAACCGATGAGCCGACCAGTGGAAAAACGCATCACAAGGAGAAAATAAAGACTATTTTTGGTGGAATATTATTTTTATTCAAGATGAATCCATCTTGGGTAACCTCAGTTTTTTTCTGAACAGAATGGGAGCCCAGCGTTTGCGCTAAAATTATTCCCGCGCACGCGCACTATCGCCACTTCACTTCACCTCACTGTCATGGCCGGACACTGTCATAACCGCTAAAAATCTTCCATCCCACGTTCTTTCTACCTAACGACGACTCAGCCCACACGCATTTTCCACCACTTCAAAATCTGCCACTGTCATATCTGCCACTGTCATTACACCGAAACAGGCGTACCAACCTAACAGTTATCACTTTAATGAAACTTCAATAAAAAAACGCTAAAAAACGGCATTACGTACCCTACAAAAATACGTATGTTTGCCCCGCGGGTTAGAAATACGTATCTTTGCCACGCTGGTTAGAAACACGTACCCTAGGTTAGGTTAGGTTGGGCAAGAAAAGTTTCATTAAAGTGATAACCGGTAAAATGGTACGACTGGTGGCTAATTCTGACGTGGGCTGAAACAGATTTTCGCCAGAATGTCAGTGGCGGATATGACAGTGCCTGGTGTGACTGAGGAACGCTATGAATGTTCGCTGTTAAAAAATGATACCGTAGGTAGGTAGTCGGAACAATTTGGGGCTGATAAGGCAGTTGGCGGAGATGATAGGGGTTGATCTGACGTTAGCTATAAAAGAATTTAGCGCCAGGGATAGCGACCCAACAGAATTGTCTGTACTAAGAATAAGGATGGTGAGCTGCCAGGTACGGAGTATGTTACCCCCGATAGCCTCACTTCGTTTTAGTGTTCGGATCTGGAGGTTTATTCCATGACCTCAGAGTAGTTAGATCCGACTCTCCCATATTTGTGCGATAAAAAAACACTGAGTGAGGGTGTTTTGTAGTGTTCGAGCATCATACAATGGGGCGCATTATTACATTGAAGAGCAAAATCTGCGCTGCTATCTAGTCAAACGGTCCCGATAGTAACCAAAATCCTCTTATAAGTGAGCTACTGGAGTGTACAGTGACAGCGCTACCACGTGTCTTTTTAAGGCGGTCGGGTGTTTCAATGATTGTACTTACTAAACGCTTATGGTATCCCTTTATATAACATGTGATAAATTAAAATTTTACCCTTCTCATCTAAAATTCACTCCGACTCACCACAAATTTGCTTCTGCATTATAATGATGAGATAGTAATACCACGCATGATACTGTTGCGTGGCTCGACCACCGCGTCTCAGGAAGTTTCAATTTCTTAACTACTTTGCGGCATAGTGTTTCGTCTAACTATCATAAGGTCATTGTCATCATAATCAAGGGACATTTATATAACATGTTTCCGTGTATTCTTTTTGTTAACATTTCAGTCGTTATCTATGAATAAATAAAATGTTTCTCCATTTAATTGTTGACATCGTGTCATTCAAATATTTTGTATACAGTTCAATTATGTTTTTAATTAAAATGGCTCCTCCACTCATCGATTTATAACAATTAGCTATAAATCGAGGAGTGTATATTTATACATATAAATATATTTATATATATATATATGTATAT
>SDVV010028292.1:0-11980 GCA_016164225.1 Gammarus roeselii | reverse complement strand
GAATCCGCAACCAAGGCCGTATCATCAGCAAAAAGCAACTGGCTCAACTGCCAACTCCGCCCATTCGCTTCCCACAGTTCCAAGCCACGACCCAGCACACTCGCGTTCACCTCCCTGACCACTCCATCCATATAGAGGTTGAACAGCCAGGGAGACATCACGCAGCCCTGTCTCAGTCCCACTTTCACAGTGAACCAATCACTCACCTCGCTCCCCACTCTGAATTTAGTTATACTTAGTTGAAATATGGAATGTTTAAGGTGCTGGAGTGACGCTGGGGCTGGAGTGACGCTGAGGCTGGAGTGACGCTGAGATATATGATCAATAACGACGTTGTTCGATTTAGAACGAAGATGCCGAGTAAGTTAGAGGAGAGAAGACTTACGTGTTATGAGTGGGTTCGAGTACATTGTGACGATGAATGATAGGAGATTGGTGAAAAGACTGATGAAAACGGAGGTGACAAGACGTAGGCCTAGAGGTAAACCGAAGCTTGGGTGGACGGTTAGCAAAAAAACAAGCATTAGGAAGATACAGATACAGACACAAAGCCGCATCCCCGGGAAAAGGGGGTGGCCGACGGCAAGGCGCACCTCACCCCTCATACTCACACAACGTAGCCCTTTTGTGCTAAAGGGTCCGGCCGGTAGCCGCGCAACACACACTACGGGTCACGAGTGCGGTCCGAGGATCCGTTGTCAGCAGCAGGGCCCGACAGTTTTTACTTTGCCCCCGCCGCGTCATAATGGCCGGGCCACCTCCACCCATGACCATCCCGACAACGTGATGCCAAGGGCGAGAAAGCACATCAGAGCAGCGTCAAAAACAAACATCCACAACCATTTTCCACTCACGACTGTTCATCGCACGCTCTCTCGCTATTTCCACATTCACGTCTCTCCTTCCTAACGCCTGCTTCACACCATCCATCCATCCAAACTTCGGTCTACCTCTAAGCCTGCGACCACTCGTCTCCGCATTCATCACCCTTTCTACCCATCTCCCTTCATCCATCCTCTCCATGTGCCCGAACCATCTCAGAACACGCGAATCCACTCTGTCCTCCAACTTTTTCACCATCCCTGTTCTGATTCGAACCACGTCGTTGGAGATCCGGTCTCTCAGCGTTACTCCAGCAATGCTAATCAAACAATTCACCTCGAAACCATTTAACCTTCTTCTCTCTTCTGCTCTCACCCCCAAAGTCAAAGCTACGTAGAGCACAGTTGGGACAACAACACTCTCATACAGCCCTCTCTTTGCTTCCATTCCCAACGTCCTACAGCTCATTACACTCTTCAGTGCAACCAACACTTTACACCCCTCTCTCACTTGCGCCTCCAATTCAGTTTCCACTAGTTCAGTCATCTCCAAATGGGAGTCCGGATCCTTATAACACTGAACTTCACCAAGAGCTCTCCATTTAAGGTGACACTAATTTTGCTCGCATCGACAGTCCTCGAGAATCTTATTACTTACTCTTACCCACGTTCACTCGAAGCTTCCTCCTCTCACACACTCTACCAAACTCAGACACTAGCCTACATAGCTTCTCGTCTGAATCCGCAACCAGTACCGTAACATCCGAAATAGCAACTGGCTCAACTGCCAACTCCGCCCATTCGCTTCCAACAGTCCCAAGCCACGACCCAGCACACTCGCGTTCACCTCCCTGACCACTCTATCCATATAGAGGTTGAACAGTCAGGGAGACATCGTGCAGCCTGGTCTCAGTCCCACTTTCACTGTGAACCATTCACTCACTTTGCTTCCCACTCTGACACATGCACGGTTGCCAAAATATAAACTCTGCACCGCTTCAACAGATGTCCGCCCACTCCATACAAACGCAACACCCTCCATAGCGCTTCCCTGTCCATCCTGTCGTATGCCTTCTCCAGATCCATGAAGCCCAGTACATATCCTTTCCTTTTGCTAGGTACTTCGACAGACCTATCTCACAGCAAAAATCTGATCGACACACCCTCTACCACTACTAAAACCACACTGTTTCTCTCCAATTGCGCAGTCCGTAGTCTCTAATCCTTTCGATCTGCACTCTCCCGTACAACTTACCAACCAATCATAACAGACTTATACCTCCCGAGTTGCAGCATTCAGTTTCTATACCCTTATATAGCGGAACAATGCAGGCACTGCGCCACTCAATCGGTACCAGGCCGGCCACAAAACAATGTTAGAAGTAACCTCACCAACCATTCGACAATCGTTACTCCACCCGTATTCAGGCACTCTGTCGCAAAGCCATCCAAACCAGAGGCTTTCCCTGCTTTCACCACCTCCACCGCCTCCTGCACCTCTTCCCTGGTTTGTCCGCCATAAGTTTTTCTCCCAAAACTGGCACCCGAGCACCACCACCCACAGCAACGATGTCAGCCTCTATGTCATCCTCGACATTCAACAACTCTTCAAAATACTCGGCCCACCTCTTCCGTACATCACCACTTTCCATCAACAACTGGCGGTTTTCATCTTTAACCATTTCCTCCTTTCTGGTCTCTCCCTTTCTTACCCTTTTCACTTCTTTCCAGAACATCTTTTTGTTCAGCTCAAAATTCTGACACAACCGTCTGCCCCACCTGACATCAGCGTCTCTTTTGGCTCTCCTCACCACCCGCTTCACCTCGTTTCTTCTGTCTTTGTAACTTTGATAAGCCACCACCGACTTCACCTGCAACCACTCCTCAAACGCTCCTCTTTTCCGTGCCACCGCCAGTTTGACCTCCTCGTTCCACCACTCGCAACCTTTCCTTCTGCACCCGCTCACACGGCGCGCACCACACACCTTCTTAGCACATCTTAGCAATGCATCTCTTAACGTCTCCCATTCTTCCTCCACATCTCTCAGGTTCTGTCCTCACACATGGTCAAATTTTTCCCTCAATGCCTGCTGGAACTCCTCGGTTTTACTTCTCGCATTCAGTTCCCTCACTTTCACTACCTCTCTTCCTCCTCCCACTCGTTTGTTGCCCTTCCACTTCTGCTCCACTCTGAATTTTCCTTCCACCAGCAGATGGCCAGACACTCCTCCACCTTTCCCTCTCAACACCCGCACATCCAACAGCCTCCCCACCACTCTCTTCGATATCAGCACAAAATCCTTCAGCGCTCTCTCCACCACTACATCAAGGGCCATCCTTACCCATGTGAACTTGTGGATATCTCGCTCGTTCAACAAACTGTTCCCGACCACCAACTCCTGCTCCATACACAGACCTATCAGGTTTTCTCCTTTGTCATTTCTACCGCGAACGCCATACCTTCCTATCACATTCTCCACCACTACATCTCCAACTCTCGCATTAAGGTCTGTCAGTACAACTACATTGAAATGACCTCCAAAACATTCAATACACTCACTCAGGTAAGTCCAGAATTGCTCCCTCTCCTTTTCCCTCCTCTCGCAGCCAGGACCGTAAGCACTCACAAATGCCCATCTTTCTACGCCTAACTCAACTTTCACCCACATCAATCTTGAGAAGACCTCCTTCCTTTGGGTAACGCTACCAGACCACACCTTCTCGTGCCTAACCTTCTTCCACACCAGACTTTCTTCCACTTAGTACACCAAACTCACATTCGCTCTTACCTTTCAATTTCGTCTCACTCAGCGCCAACACTTCAAACTTCCTACTCACAAACATCTCAACTATCACTCTCCTCTTAACCTCATTCGTACTACAGCCACGCACATTCAGCGACCCTAACAATAGAGCTCGGAGAGGCGTGAGCCTCCCCTCCCCCCGCTCGTCTTGCAGTCTTCGAGGAAGGGTCTTACAGAGAAAGGGAATCCTAACCCCTTCGCACCGCCCCTTTTAGTCGCCTTTTAGGACACGCAGGAGTTACGGTAGCACGATTCTACTCCCGGCTACGGGGCGTCCTTTTAGTCGCCTTCTACGACACGCGGTGAACACGGTAGCAAGATTATAATGCACCGGCTACAAGGAGCGGAAGGAAGGAGCAACATAAATGTGGAGGTAACGAGAGAATGTGGAGGTAACGAGAGAGTGTGGAGGTAGCGAGAGAGCGTGCAATGAATAGGCATGAGTGGAAAATGGTTATGAATTAATGAGTTTCGACACTGCCTTGGTGTGCTTTCCCGCCTTTAAAGTGTCATTGAGAAAGAGATGGTCATACGTGCAGGAGAACCCAGTAACTATGACGTAGCAATGGTACAGATACAGACACCAGGCCGAAATCCCGCAGCAAGAGGGGTGGCCGACGGCAAGGCGCACCTCACACTCTTTTACACTCACACTCGCCCACATTAGCTCTTTTGCGCAAAAGGGTCCGGCCTGGAACTCTGCAACACATCTTTCACGTCATGAGTGCGGTTCGAGGTCAGTGTCGGCAGCAGAGCCCGACAGTGGTGTTACTGGTTTACCCCTGCCGCGTCATGATGACCGAGCCTCCCCCCCCCCCGCCAAAGACCATCCCGTCTCTCAACAATATGACTAGGGCGGGAAAGCACATCATGGCAGCGTCAAAACTCAACTCAGCCTATCCAGTGCACGCCCTCTCGCTACGTCCACACTCATGTCTCTCCTTCCTAACACCTGCATCACGACATCCATCCACCCAAAATTCGGTCTCCCTCTAGGCCTACGTCCACTCGCCTCTGCATTCAACACCCTTTTCACCAGTCTCCCTTCATCCATCCTCACCATGTGTCCGAACCATCTCGGAACACGTGAATCAACTCTGTCCTTTTTTTTCTTCAACATCCCCGTTCTGATTTGAACCACGTCGTTAGTAAAGGGTGAAGCATTGGTAAACCAATCAAAGCTGTCAGGCCCTGCTGCTGACTGATTTCGGACCTCACTCCATACCTGAAGTGCGTTGCAGGTTCTCCCGGCCACCAATTAGCGCCAAAGGGCTAAGTTAGAGTGTGAGTGTATGAGAGTGTGGGATGCGCCATGCCGCCACACCCCCTTTCCTGGGTTTGGCCTAGTTTTTGGTGCTGTTGTAGTTGTAAGTTAATGTTAAGTTATCTCAGTAGCAAATGTCTTCAGAACAGCTAACGCAAACGAACTTGGTAGCTATATTTCATCTGTATATTGACATTTTTGTAATTTGACAACGGCTATTATACTCAAAAATATTTCTAATCTAAAAAAAAAAAAACGGTAAACTTCCAAGTAAATTCTGAAAAAGATAGTCCACCACGAACGCACCTAGTCTCAACTGACTTGAAAAGATGGTACTTCGCAAACGGGCCAACCGAGTGTCAACTGACCTGTAGCCACATTGACAGGCATTGATCCTAGGAAGGCGGCATCAAAAGTCTGCCCCTCGTGTGTTGACACCTTTGTAGGGGTGGTTGCTTCACCAGCACTCCCTGCTTGTAGTGGTCCGAGATCAAACACAATGGGGGCATTGGAACTGATAGCGCCTCCACCCCCAAACTCTCGCCGTGTGTCCTTCTCTTTCAAAGGACTTAACTTGCTCGGTTTAGGACAACTGTAAGTGGGGAGTCCAGCAGGACCAGAGGTTGAACTTGACGAGGAAGAACTCAAGTTGACGGATTGGAGTTTGGATGATAGGAACTGCCCCATGCTGGAGAGGAAGCCAGCACCCGTGGCTGTGGTGGAGCTGAGTAGAGTGGCGGCGCTGCTGGGGGTGGTGGAACCCCCACCACCAGTGGCACTGCTACCGCTGGGGCTCGGGAGCATGGGACTGCTGCTACCAGTACCTGGAAGGTGAACGTTAGTTACAGTAACGAACCCGGAGCTATTATTGGAGCAGCTATAGCAACCAGTGAATATTGGAGAACTGTTTACAACCAGTGACCATTTCTGCGCTGTCAGTATCGCGTAGCGTAGCTACATGCTAGCTATGAATGAATAAGGCATTGATACCGAATGTTTTGATGTCCAGTGCTAGAAGGACATAGAAGACAGCAATAAAAATCTTGGTCACTCAGATCTATATGCAGCAATCTATGACCGGCACTCACCTTTGACGTAGCCCCCTTCTCTCCCTGCCTTCTCTAGCCCCGCCATCCATATGTCCCTCTCAGCGTTGGTCAGCGCCTGTAGAGTGACGCTCTTTTTGGCAGTGACGACCGTAAAGACCTGCATCCTGTCGTCAGTGTCGGAAGCGTGACAGAGCGTCTCAGGCTCCAGTGTGAGTAGAGGACTGCCCGCCACCTCGTTGCGGCCAACAGCCATCACATGACCGCACTCCACAAACACGTACACTCGCTCCCACGTGCTCATCACGCCCGCCATGAACTTTCTGTCGAGTGGGAGGACGGTTGGCGGTTTAGGGGGGGAAGAGAATCACATAATTTCGTCACACAAAGGTGCTTGCACTGTTAAGTTAAACCCAAAAAAATTATACGTGTAGCTAATGAGAGACTGTACATGATTAGATTAGAGTAGCTACATTACAGTAGCTAATGTAGCTCATAGAAAGAGCTTGTTAATGTTTAAAGTGTTATTATTATAAACAGCAAGTTAAATTATCCGTGCATGCCGTAGATGCGTGCTTGAAATGCGTTATTTTTCTATCTCATATAGAGAACTTGTTCATGTTAAGGTGCCCACAATGCCAGGCTGCTCCCAAACAATCATGGGCAGAGAACAGAGACCGACACAGCATGAGCAGATTAGTAAGGTATCATCACAGGCCGTGGAGTGGGCTTTAGCATTCTCCTGCACTCAGCCACAGCTAATGATAGTTTATGGTGCGCTAGTAAACCTAGTTGTTCTAATCAATAAATTGTTCAATTACCGCCATGGCACTCTAATGTACTCTAATTAATCAAAGTTAACCTGTTAACGTTAAGGTATCCATGCAGGCCGTGGGTGTGTGCCTGGTGGGCGTGCACTGTTGCTGAGGTGCTTGGCGAGTAGAGCTGCTCAGAGTGATCGAGAAGGGCACTGAGCAGGTCAGAGCATGTCGTGGACTCCCGTTCGTGCTCAGACTCCAACCTCTTGACCACCAGACCAAGTGCCTCAAAGTAGTCGTCATCTTGCCTCTTGGGAATGCGCACGGATGACTGAGAAAGATACATGAGGAAAAAATTGACTCGTGTCAGAATTGATCCACTTTGACGGCGGAGGCAATTAAAAACTAGCAATGGTTTCTTGAGAATATGCAAGGGTGCATGAGAAAGATAGATAAGATAAGAAATAAATCACGGTGTCTGATGCATAATAATAAAACCTATATGACGGTGGAAGTGGTCTTAGCAATTGGACAACTAGCAATGCCAGAAACATATCTCCTTTCTAAGCTAGCTATGGCAGGACCATAAGTATTCATTTGGAGCATTAGAAGGTGGAATGTAATTGCAAGCTTTTAGAACACCAGTAGAGAAAAACTTAGTTGCCTTAACTTATTGTCTCTTGCACCGTGATGCCATTGTGTATTGCCAGCGCTTGTAACATTCAGTTACTGTGCTCTACCTGTTGATTTCTGCTCTGGTTTTTAGAGGACTCAGCAGAAGTAGGTGATTGAGGAGTGCTGCTCTTCTGCTCTGACAATGAAGACTTTTTGGATGCAGAACGCTCCATGGGCTCCTTCTCATGCTTCTCTTCCTCTCTGCTCATCCCATTATCCTCATTACTGGGCGATTCGGGCATCTTGTCTTCTTCTTCCTTTGATTTGAGCCTATGTTGCTCTTCCCTCGACTGCATGACTTCCTTCAGCAGTTGCACCTGCCGTTTGTTATGGTTGGCATTAAGAGCCGCATGTGCCAAAGAGTGAAAGCACTGATGGGCTGCGACTAGAGCTAGAAGTGGCGTCAAGAAACTCAGCTGCCTGCCCGCTTGGTGAAGGTTCATCTCGTTGTAATACAGGACAGAACACTGGTGGAAATTCCTCCTTGCATCAGTCAAGTTTAGAGCCGCTTGCTGTTTCTCAGCTTCAGAGTCCTTCTTTTTAACTCTGAGAAAGCCACTCATAGACGAATCGAGCAGATGGCTCGACTGCTGGTGTTTTTCTTTCAATTGCTGCAGCTGGCTGAATGCATTCAGCTGCTGTGTAAGAGGGTGCAGCACACCATCAGTGAGCTGAGTGCAGAGGATGTGTTGCCAGGTGCTGACCTCCTGCATCAGCTCAGCGCACTTGCTTAAGCTGGTGTCAATGAGGCCTTTGGGGTCAGTGTTGATAGCATACACCTGGAAACATCAACTCATTAACATTGCAATAGGATAGAACAAGTCTAGATATCTACTTAACTTCAGCTTTTGAAAAAGTTGCAAATGAACTGAACCACAACACATGTGTCATTACCACTTGAAAGAACCTGCAAGAATATGTTAGCCATAGGTACTTACTTCAGAAGCTATATTGTTATATCCAAGTGCATAAAGTATTATATCCACATGTATAGTGCCCATCAGTATGCCTATGTTTATAAACTATACTATTATATCCATATGTGAAACAAAGTAGGCAGTATTGTAACTCGATGCTTAGACAAAGTGATTTCTAATAAATTCTTCTTGAATTAGCCATGTGGTAACCAATGAAGGCCCATGGCAATATATTTGTAAGATGCCAACCAATGACGGTTGTAAATGTCGTGGTTTCAAATACCTGGGCATATGTAAAATGCCAATGCGGTCAAGGGAATTATGTTACACTAAAACGCACATATGTCCATGGTATGACTGTAACCATGTGTGTAGCAACATGGGGGTGTACACAAACTTTGCAAACAGATGACAGTATCACAGTGACCATCAGCTTGAGAGGTCTACCTCCCTTGTTCCCCGAACTGCTATTTCCATTTCTCAAGTTATCCAATGTATTTTGTTGGACCGCATCTCAGGTATTCTGGTAAATTTTGGTCTCCATTTCTTAGAAAAGAGAAGGTTCTTTGCTGCACAATAAATTGTATGAAGACAGACTTCATGAATTCAATCTTTATTTACTGGAGAAGCGTTGAGTCAGAGGTGATATGATCGAGGTGGGGAAGATTATGAAGGGCAAGGAAAATGTCAACTGAATAAGCCTATTCAATCTAGATGCAAGCAGAGTGACTAGGAATAATGGATACAAAATGGTTGGAAAGTGTTTTCTCACTCAACATTATGCACAATTTCTTCACATACTACAGTGCCAGTCTAATAGTTATACCAGGGTCCTCTGGCAAGTTACGGCTTGATAAATTCTACATGAATTATTGTTGAATAGCTAAACAGTTCTCTTGATGTTTTAAAAACAGATATAACACATGAAGTGCTCTTAGACATTCTACTTCAGAACTGATCCTCTGGCTGTTAAAAAGCAACCTAGTTTGGGCCAAAAGGCCTGCTGTTGCCTTCTAACACATCTCACCTTGGTTGCCTCAAGACCACCCCACACCCCAGCAAGGCCAGAGTGCAGAGCATGACAGGAGGCACAATGCCACAGCATGCCAGACTGCAAAAGCCTCGCAAAATAATGGAGCCAAAAAAAAAAAACTAAAAAAATGTGTGCTTCAGGCAACTGATCATGCAGTAGTTCTGTCAGTCACAAAATAAAACACACATATACATACATTACAAAAAAACATAGCTACATGCTCACACACACATCCCTACAAATGAATTACACTTCATCAGCAAAGTAAAAATCTAAAATTTCTTCATACATCAGATCAGCAAGTGCTTGCTTATAGCAAGTCATATCTGTCAACTGCACTATTTTCCACACATTCCATACAAAAACACAACTCACACTGAAGGACCTACTGCAGACATCAGAAGAGCAAGGAGGAAACACCAGCTTCAGCACATGATCTAGTACCAACTCTCGAAGCCAAAGAAAACAGTTAGCAAGTCCTCTGATTTACCATGCAAAATTTTTCAATATTTCATTGGGTCTGCCCTAAGAAGCCAACCCTTAACGGGAAAAAAATCCAGGCTCCTCAAGCTTGTAAACACTTATTTTTGTGTAGCTACATGTGTAAGTAAGTATCACTTGTAACTAGCTAATTGAGTTTCCCTACAGTCCTCTGCCTATATTATTGCTAAGACATAGGCCTACCTAGTTTGGCAAATGTATCATCAAAAGCAACTACTCACTGACCACTGGATGGCTAATGTCAAACATCATACCCCAGTTACAGCAAAGTTTGAGCAGTCAGAATATAAAAAAAAAAAAAAAATCTAACAGAACTGAAGCTAAATCAACATTGTGCATCATTTTAGGCCTCCATTTGAGGTATGAAAAGTTTGCAATCTAGTTGGCTGCCTGGCAATGGCTACATCAGGGCTCAGAGTGTTTGAGGTCCAAATAGAAAAGGCGGCAGTTGTCGACAACCTTTTATTGACTCCTCTTCTGTTGATATGGACTGAGGATAGTTTTATATTGACCCATAAGGTATATTATGGGCTCGTCATCAGTATTTAGTAGAGAGAAGAGTATTCTGAGGAGACTTACAACCAATTTATAAAGTGAAAGGTCATTCTGTTAACCATTATGAAGCACTTCCCAATCTGGTCAGAGATGATTCACCTTGTTGGAGTAAGCATGCATGTGATGTGCCAGTCCCTGGTATGCCAGTGTGACATCATCCAAAGATGCCACCAGCTTGGAAGTGAGCCGGTGCATCGTGCCAAGGTACTCGTGTTGAGCAGCCACATCAGAACTAAACACCGTGACAAGTGTGCGCAGCTGAAAATGAGATGAACAATTAGAGTGAAGCTAACAGGCATGACGCATTAGTTTAAAAAACATGGATATAGTGTCAAAAAAGTTGTAGATGACTCGGTGTAAACTCCAGCTATTCCAGTTTACACGGAGCTATTAACAATCTTTCAACAATGATTAGATGAAATTTGAGCGACAGGAATTTATAGCACAGCAAATTCTATGTCCTTCTGGCAGCGTACGTCAAATCAATATTTAGCAGTGCAATAAGCAACTGGCAAGTTATTGTCTGTCTCTTGACAATGTTTAACAACTAGGTGAAGGTACCAGTAATGAGCCAACCGTCACAAATGTTGCATCTGACAGAAAACATATACAAATGAACAGTGGAACAGTGATGAAAGAGATGATAGTCAAGTTTTAACCCCAATCACTGGAGTTGACATTGAACTATCAATGCTTTCTACACCATTGTTTGCTCATGGCTAATACATCATTTATGTTAGCTATCTTACACTTCAACCAAATAAAAAATCGAGGCTGTGATTTATGAGTCATGCTTTAAAGCTCTTGTAGATCAATTCAAGAGAACTGGAGCCTAAACTTTATGAAGAATATTTTAAGGAGAATATTGAATAACCAATGTTTTTCAATCATTTCTAAAGCAGAACATATGAGGTTTAGGATAGGAGAGCTCTTGCTCTCAATTACTTCCTATAAATAGCTCTAGCTGTGTAGCAACAAGTAGCTTACTAGTTCAGTAAAGTATTTAAACCTATGATGGATGAAAAAGTCCATTATAGTAATTTCTAATTAGTGGTAACAACTAGGTAGTCCAAACTATACAAGCTGCCCATGATTTGTGAGATGTCAGGGGCTTTGAAGCTTCAACAGAGGTTGTGTCCCTTAATTGCAGCTGCAGTGTTAGTCATTTTTTCTTCAAAGGGGGTTTACAAGTGTTTACAAGTGTAGGAAGACAACAACAGGCCTATTGGCCCAAACTAGGCTGCCTTTTGGTAGCAGGAGTGTTAGTTCTGGTGTAGAACGTCTAAGAGGCCTATTGGCCCAAACTAGGTTGCCTTATGGTGGCAAGAGAATTAGTTTTGAAGTAGAACGTCTAAGAGAGCTTCATGTGCCATTTCTAATTTATTTATAAAAACAGGAAATGGAACGGTTTAGCTATTTATCGGCGATTTATGTAGAACTTATCGAGCCGCAACTTGAACGTTTCGATTGTATTGCTGTTTACAACCTCCGCTGGAAGTTTGTTCCATTCTTCGACAACTCTATACGTGAAGAAATTACGCGTGATGTCGAGTGAGAAACGTTTCCCAACGATTTTGTATCCATTGTTCCTAGTCACTCCGTTTGC
>SDVV010028291.1:0-11980 GCA_016164225.1 Gammarus roeselii | reverse complement strand
GCACTTATATGCTCGGGAAGATGAGAGCCTGACAGCCACTGGTTTACAGGTTTAAAGGACGTTCAGGCACTTATATGCTCGGGAAGATGAGAGCCTGACAGCCACTGGTTTACAGGTTTAAAGGACGTTCAGGCACTTATATGCTCGGGAAGATGAGAGCCTGACAGCCACTGGTTTACAGGTTTAAAGGACGTTCAGGCACTTATATGCTCGGGAAGATGAGAGCCTGACAGCCACTGGTTTACAGGTTTAAAGGACGTTCAGGCACTTATATGCTTGGGAAGATGAGAGCCTGACAGCCACTGGTTTGCAGGTTTAAAGGACGTTCAAGTACTTATATGCTTGGGAAGATGAGAGCCTGACAGCCACTGGTTTACAGGTTTAAAGGACGTTCAGGCACTTATATGCTCGGGAAGATGAGAGCCTGACAGCCACTGGTTTACAGGTTTAAAGGACGTTCAGGCACTTATATGCTCGGGAAGATGAGAGCCTGAATGCCACTGGTTTACAGGTTTAAAGGACGTTCAGGCACTTATATGCTCGAAAGAAGAGAGCCTGACAGCCACTGGTTTACAGGTTTAAAGGACGTTCAGGAACATACATGCTCGGGAAGATGAGAGCCTGACAGCCACTGGTTTGTGGGGTCAGATATGACACAAGCATGTGCCTGCTACACACACATGCAGGTGTATTCGACATTATCCAGATTTTGGCGCCATCTGACGGAAGACCTTGATAGCATGATACATCCTTCACCCCAGGCAACTACCCGGGGTGTGTTGGGACCATAAGACCTGAACACCTTAGAAGTTGCTGCCCTCTTGAGTCACCTGTGCATACCTTTGACCATAACAGCCTGACGGATATGGACTTAACGCAATAAAAAATCCAACTACTCTAATCAAATCTCAAATTTAGCAGAATTACTTGCTGGTTTGACTTTGGTGGCAGAAAAATGTTTACTCCAGCGCTCTAGAAAGCCTCGTCACTCTAATCTAATATAGTCCTTACCCCAGGAGGTGAGTAGCTGTCATGACGTTAGTTGCTCATGCTGACATAGATAAAATAAAATACACTTTATTAAAAACCATCAAGGGCATAGAAGTACATTTGATACAAAACTTAATATACTAGAAATATTCATGATCCGCCAGGTTACTAAGGCAGAAACGTCACATCAGGAAGCACATTAGAAATAACAATTTTATTTTTGACGGACACATATTATCTTCCTGCTAGAGTGTACAGTATTTCTCTCCAACGTCCTAACATTGACGACCCAGCGAGCGCATCGCTGGTGCAGATTGCAATGAGGATTTTATTGTTCGAAGCTATTATTCTAGTCATGAGGCTGTGTGCCGCTTTACGAAAAATCACTTTAATGTGATCCACTGCGTTCACTGCAAATACCCTGCTCGCGGACGCCGAGCGTAGGACCTGCATCAGTCGACGAAAGGTGTCATTATAGCTCACTGTCAGCTTTCTCATATTTTATTGACAGAAATCTCTCCACAGTGCATTGCAGTAAATTGGGTCCCAGTATGATTTAAAAGGCTGGGTTTTTGCTTCTTTTGGCGCAAAGGAGAACTTCCGTATTAGCATGTTACCAACGGCATTTTGTTGCCTGGTCTGCTTAGCAACATCCTTATCATCAGTGCAGTTTGCGGAAACAACATGCCCAAGATACTTAAATTCGTCCACTAAATCCAGTGTGACACCATCTAGCTTAACATCAGTCGAGAGGTAACGCTTAGGACCTTTTGGTCTGATCAACATACACACAGTTTCTGAGGTGTTATACACAATACCACAGGGCCGAGCAAAATGACTACATACAGATACAGATACAGACACTAGGCCGCATCCCCCAGAAAGGGGGGTGGCCGACGGCAAGGCGCACCTCACACCCTCACACGCTCACATTCACACAACTTAGCCCTTTTGTGCTAAAGGGTCCGGCCGGTAGCCCCTCAACTTACACTCTGGGTCCCGAATGTACCGAGGAACCGTCGTCAGCAGCAGGGCCCACAGTTTTCACTGGTTTACCCCCGCCGCGTCATAATGGCCGGGCCATCCCCACCCACGACCAAATGACTACATGTATCTAGAAATTTCTGCAGTGCAGATAGAGTTGGCGCTAGTAACACCATATCATCGGCATAGTTAAGATTATTAACACAGCAATTGGCAACATGACTTCCTACGTTCTCCCTGCCTGATAGAAAATTAAGATCATCAGTGTGAACATTATATAACAATGGTGACAATTGGCCTCCTTGTCTAATTTCATTTATACAATGATAGGGAGCTGATTTTGAACGTCCTCACCGGACAAGAAATTCCTGCTCTCTGTACCAGAATACAAGTAACTCTACGATATGAGGTGGGGCTCCCCTCTCAATTATTCTCCTTAAGAAAGTCCAGTGATTTACTCTATCAAACGTTTTCTTTGCATCTAAGAAACACATAAAGACAAGAGAATCCTTACTTCTGTAGTATTCTACTGTTTGTTTCAGTGGCCATTTCTGTACCATGGCCCTCCTTAAAACCAAACTGATTGTCTGCCGTGAACAAATACGTTTGCAGTCTTGCGAGAATGATCTGCTCCAGGACTTTGGAAATTGAGGTAGTACAAGCAGCGACTCTCTGTAGGATAGAACACACAACCACTTGGTCGCGAGTCTGACACGGCTTCCATGACACTACAATACAATAATAGTACGTACTAAGACTGTACCATTACTCATCATTAAAACTTGACGAGAAGCTGAACACACGATGTTAAGTATATGTCGTTGTGAAAACATCCTAAAAATCTCTCTCGTGTAAGTGCTGGTCACACATTAGATGAATAGCAGCACACCAGCATAAAATGATCACTGAGTGAGAAAACCTATAGTGTTGGGCTAATTACCTAACATTCGAATTTTAGCGCAGGTTTAATTGAAACACTTAGGACACTTAAGCAATGATAATCTTTTAAACTCGGGGATATAATGATTTAACAATACCTGTAAGGATTCATCAATCCTGTAAATTGAACTTACTCCTCCGCAATGTTTGGCAAACCATTAGAACTTGAAGCAGTTACTCTTTGAAGTGAACGTGTCGGAGTCCATCTGGCGTCGCACAGATGAAGTCACACTCAAAATGCTGCAATTCGAGCGTTCAGTTTGGACGAGATGCAAACTGCTCTACGACGTTATTTAAATGCCATCGAAGGGATCATCTGCCCTTATCTGCGTGGCATCAGCGACATTTCGACCACAAGCATACAAGCTTTAGAATTTTATGTCACTAGCTAAGACCCTCGTCTATCGCAGTCCACTTAGATAGCCATGGCAAAAACTTAGGAGCTTTAGAATATGTGATTTAAAAAATGTCACGCGCATTCAGACCTATCGATCACATTTAATTAAACAACATCGTCGTGTTTCATGAACTCGTATCGAGCTCGTTGGCGGTAGGCGATTCCCTTTAGAGACCTTTAGCAGGACCCCGTCACAGTTAATTCGCTTCTAAAACAATGCACAGAATCGGCACAGTCGGTGTTGCCTTACAGATTTGCCTCACAGAACGAAAACTTGACAGCACTTATGCGGGGCGGCCATCTAAATACTTTGCCCATTTGTAGTGATATCTCCAATAAATCCACGTCGAATTCTGCTTATCAGCAACAAATCTCACAGAGCTTAAGATAAGGCACAGTGTCTCATCCTGGGGCGTTCATTCTTTACAAGGCGAGGCATTAGACTCCATCCACTCCGCTTACACGGACATAATTGATGTCCCATCGCGGCGCAAGAACAATGCTATCAACTTCTCATTCTTTACGAGGCGAGGCATTAGACTCCATCCACTCCGCTTACACGGACATAATTGGTGTCCCATCGCGTGACAAGAACAATGCCATCAACTTCTCATAGTTTGCGCTTCAAACTAGAAGCTGTTCAAGTTTATAAACAATCCTTCAACTGAACGCGCGAAATCTCTATACAATTTCTACTATCGCCCAAAAATGGTTCATGAAAGTGTTCTGTGCCACTGCGGTTCAGTAAGGACCATGGGGCAACAGTCACTGTCCAACATTTGACAGTGCTTGTTTCATTTCATTCCATATCAAAATGGCTTTCGCGCAATCATTAACATTGAGATAAACACTAGGACATTAAAAAAAATATATTTAGGTCGAAACGTCAGACTTTTATGTTTCTCTTAAAAGAACAGACATGCGAGTGGAAGATGTTATAAAACATTAAAATCGAAGAACATATTCACTTCATCTTGCTTATCACCACCGAAGTGTAACAATGAGCGATTGCTGTGTAAGGGAGGATAATTGCAAGCAGCTACGCCTTAGTAGAAGTGCCGTCCAGTGTGTTGATGCTATCCTCAGCACATTTTACACGACCAACTGTCCTCTTATAGTAAGAGCAGCATCTACCATAAACTAGCACCGCCACCTTCACAAGGCTTTCATGAGTCGTTATGGTTGCAAACCTTGACATGCAAATCAATAGTATTAATGAATGAATTGACGAGGAAGCTTCATCATTTTCTACATAAGTCATAAAAAACGTGTAGATATATTCCTGGCTATTCGGGGCAATCACTTTAAGTATATATACTCAAGTTTACTCTTAAACTACTATTTTTATCTTTGGCTACTTCTGACTAGATAGTTTTTGTTAACCCTAAAATGCACTAGGGCTTGATCGATAACTGTATCTATACTACAAGTCGAGTTTTAAACTTATAGACGGTTTTTCATAATATTTGAGATTTCACCTCGCTTGTGGTTGCAATTGCATGGCAAGTTTGAAAAATATTCCTGACGATGATATAGGAAAACAAAATCAAAAGCTGAGCTACCTATGGTCCAGTGAACTGTATGGTCAAAACATAGTTTCATCTGCTACCCGTGCTGATGCAGCATCGAGCGGAGTTTACTCAAGCCCCCATTATTTACAAGTGTTTACAAGTGTGTCGTTGCGTGAATGGAGAAAAATCTTTAAGGGTCGAGCAATTCTCACACAACGAAAACCCCGTAGATATGTCACATCTATACATTTCTAAGTTTGCTGTTATTTAAAGATACTAAGCGGCCAAGGAGAAGTGGTTTGGGCTTAGTTTCTATCCATAACGATGATGGACACCACGAACACATCTGCCATTTCATAGTATTTCATTTGGCGGCATAGTGGAGAAAAGTAAAAATCATCCTAAATGGGGAAATTGTGATGTGTTTACAAACTTTACATGGATAATTGTATAATTGTAAATATTTAATATGCGTAAGGCTAGATGTGTTTTTGGACCTTGCCTTCATTGCTGGAAGTTTCTTGTGTTGGAAGCGCTACGGGACCACGTAGATTTACTATTAAACGTATCCACTTCCGGACACTTGTTGAGCCACGTTTGATTACCCTTAATTTTGGGCACAGCGCTAATTACTTGTCCGTCTGGTTGTTGTGAAGGTAGGGTTAACTGAAAAACAGCTCTGCACGAGCTTGCATCAACGTAACGAAAAAACATGGAGTACGAATTGCACTCTTGCTGTGTCATGCAATCCTCTGGACCACGATACAACAGAGCACTCTTGCTGTGTCATGCAATCCTCTGGACCACGATACAACAGAGCACTCTTGCTGTGTCATGCAATCCTCTGGACCACGATACAACAGAGCACTCTTGCTGTGTCATGCAATCCTCTGGACCACGATACAACAGAGCACTCTTGCTGTGTCATGCAATCCTCTGGACCACGATACAACAGAGCACTCTTGCTGTGTCATGCAATCCTCTGGACCACGATACAACAGAGCACTCTTGCTGTGTCATGCAATCCTCTGGACCACGATACAACAGAGCACTCTTGCTGTGTCATGCAATCCTCTGGACCACGATACAACAGAGCACTCTTGCTGTGTCATGCAATCCTCTGGACCACGATACAACAGAGCACTCTTGCTGTGTCATGCAATCCTCTGGACCACGATACAACAGAGCACTCTTGCTGTGTCATGCAATCCTCTGGACCACGATACAACAGAGCACTCTTGCTGTGCCATGCAATCCTCTGGACCACGATACAACATAGCAGGTGCCGTGAGAGAACTAAGCATGTCTTCTGGCCATCGCAGCTTCTTCGTAACGTTAGGTAGGTAGTAGAAGAACAATGAGCATGCAGTACCACTCAGTCTCTAAGCCTCTGTAACATCGCCACGAGATATCCTGAAATGTAAAGAGGAAGAGGGATGTATGTAATGATAACTTGTTCTCTGTTTTAGCTATGAATCAAAATCAGCGGATAGCAATGCAGATAACAAACATAGATAAGGCTTTCATAAGACTGCATAATCACAACTTGATATTTACTGTAAGTACATTGTTTTTAAGGAGGAGGCCTCCTTGTTACTTGTACTAATTTATTACTTAGGCAAACAATGAGAGATTTGCCCGCATTAGATAATTTTTCGAATGACTAATGAAGGTATACTGTAATAATCGTACAATTAGTAATTGTCACGAGACGTAAGTGCGTCCAAGTGATTGCACTAATATTGTTCAAACAATTGTTTAAGACACGATTCCAACAACTCCACCTACAGCGATTCCTTCAATACATGGAATACAGGATACGGCACACCACACTTGGCCCCCAATTGTCGATATTCCTTTTATAACAGTATTAGATTGGCAACGATACCCTGCTGGCCTTGTCCAACTGGCTGAAAGGCCCTAACAGTACGTAGTGTCTCCCACTGTTGGTGTCGAGGGTGAGTGCAGCCTTATGACGATACCTTTTAGTAGACATCATTCTCGATGTGATGTATTACGTGCTCCTGGGGGAGATACTGAGGGGAAGCCACTTTTTAGTAGAGATCATTTTTGATGTGATGTATTACGTGCTTCTGGGAGGGAAACTGAGGAGAAGCCACTTTTTAGTAGAGGTCATTCTCGATGTGATGTATTACATGCTCCTGGGGGAGATACTGAAGTAAAGCCACTTTTTAGTCGAGATCATTCTTGATGTGATGTATTACGTGCTTCTGGGAGGGAAACTGAGGAGAAGCCACTTTTTAGTAGAGGTCATTCTCGATGGGATGTATTACATGCTCCTGGGGGAGATACTGAGGAGAAGCCACTTCATGTATTACGTGCTCCTGGGGGAGATACTAAGGAGAAGGCACTTTTTAGTAGAGATCATTCTCGATGTGATGTATTATATGCTCCTGGGGGAGATACTGAGGAGAAGCCACTTCGCCGTACTGTGGAGAAGAGGGAGGGGAGGGGTAACTTGGAGGGTGCTGGGGAGCGGTGGCTATGAGATCACAGCCCTGGTACACCAGCCGGGCCAACTCACTTCTCAACGCAGCGTCACCCAGAATTGTATCGATTTCAGTATCCAGGTCGTTCTCGTTGGTATCGTACACGACGTCACGGTTCTCTTCGTCGTCTTCTTCGACTTCAACGTCAATGAAGTCGTCTTCGTCGTATGAGGAGTCGTCGCTGTCGGACTCGTTGCTATTATCGATTGCGTCTTGGAGATTATCAACGATGTTCTGTAAATTTCTCCGAAGTTCACCATTCAAGTCTCTACCACCTGCTGTGCTTATGTCACTCCTTGACTCGGTTGGGTCTGTACTTGACGCCGCCGCTGCTGCATGATGGTCACGCTCAATAGTCGGGAGATTCGTTGAACTTTTCGATTCTTCTGATGAGTTTTGGGTTTGATAACTTGATGTCTGCGACGACCGAGCAGCATCTGGTAGGTTAAGCAATCTGCTTCTGTGGTGGGCCGGAGGCACCCTCGCTCTTCCGATCACACTGGTGTTTTTCACCCGATGCAAAGACCTCTCAGACAAGCTGGGGTGATCCGATGCAGTTTTCCTAGTGCTACCACTTGCATCTCCTCCAGGAGTACTTTTCCGGGAATTCAGATAACTTGCTTCCGATGAATTTCTTGAGGACGATGCGGAAGAAGACGAGCTCCGGGGTGAAGTGAGGCGTCGCAAAGAGTCTCTCGCACCCGGTCGGGCGAGATGCATGGCAAGTCCTGCCACTATAGGGTGCTGAGGTGGTAGTCTCTCCCGCTCCAGGAGAAACTTCAGGGCCTCCTTGAGGCAGTCAGTGTATCCCGCCAACACCGAGGGATCCGGAGACCCTGAGTGGATGTTGTTATCCAGAGGAACCGCGACAGGCATCTGCAACAAAAGATGAACTTCAGACTCGCTTTCTCTATACTAAGACTTATCCCTGCTCTGTCCTGATATTCACCATCTAGCTCCTGCTGAGTCAGGAGTATGCTTTAAGCATCCTATCATTAATATTTGTAACAGTTTAAAGGTTTGCATTCAACCTGTATTTGGTGTAGTCCATAGCCGCTAGCATCAGCGTGAGCCACAGCCAGCAGTATCGGTCTGAGCCTTAGGCAGCAGCATTGCCCTGATCCACACCCAGCAGCATCGACCTGAGCCTCAGCCAGCAGCATCGAGCCGAGTTACAGCCAGCAGTATTGGTATGGGTCACAACCTACAGTATAGGTCTGACCTACAGCCAGCGTCATCGGTCTAAGCCACAGCCTGCAATATCGGTCTGAGCCTTAGGCAGCAGCATTGGCCTGATCCACAGCCAGCAGCATCGATCTGAGCCTCAGCCAGAAGCATCGGCAAGAGACAAAGCCAGCAGCAAAAGCCCGAGTCACAGCTAGCAGCACCAGCTTGAACTACAACCAGCAGCACCAGTCCAAGTCACAGCCAGCAGCACCAGCCCAAGTCACAGCTAGCAGCACCAGCCCGAGTCACAGCTAGCAGCACCAGCTTGACCCACAGCCAGCAGCACAAGCCCGAGTCACAGCTAGCAGCACCAGCTTGAGCCACAGCCAGCAGCACAAGCCCGAGTCACAGCTAGCAGCACTAGCTTGAGCCACAGCCAGCAGCACAAGCCCGAGTCACAACTAGCAGCACCAGCTTGAGCCACAGCCAGCAACACAAGCCCGAGTCACAACTAGCAGCACCAGCTTGAGCCACAGCCAGCAGCACAAGCCCGAGTCACAGCTAGCAGCACCAGCTTGAACCACAGCCAGCAGCACAAGCCCGAGTCACAGCTAGCAGCACCAGCTTGAACTACAACCAGCAGTACCAGCTCAAGTCACAGCTAGCAGCACCAGCTTGAGCCGCAGCTAGCAGCACCAGCTTGAACTACAACCAGCAGCCCCAGCTCAAGTCACAGCTAGCAGCACCAGCTTGAGCCGCAGCTAGCAGCACCAGCTTGAGCCGCAGCTAGCAGCACCAGCTTGAGCCGCAGCTAGCAGCACCAGTTTCAGTCACAGCCAGCGGCACAAGCCCGAGTCTCAGTTAGCTGCACCAGCTTGAGCCACAGCCAACAGCACCAGCCCAAGTCACAGCTAGCAGCACCAGCTTGAGCCACAGCCAGCAGCACAAGCCCGAGTCACAGCTAGCAGTACCAGCTTGAGTCACAGTTTGAGCCACAGCCAGCAGCACAAGCCCGAGTCACAGCTATCAGCACCAGGTTGAGCCACAGTCAGCAGCACCAGCCCGAGTCACAGCTAGCAGCACCAGCTTGAGCCGCAGCTAGCAGCACCAGGTTGAGCCACAGCCAGCAGCACCAGCCCGAGTCACAGCTAGCAGCACTAGCTTGAGCCACAGCTAGCAGCACCAGCCCGAGTCACAGCTAGCAGCACCTGCTCGAATCACAGCCAGAAGCACAAGTCCGAGTCACAGCTAGCATCACCAGCTTGAACCACAGCCAGCAGCACCAGCCCAAGTCACAGCTAGCATCACCGGCTTAAGTCACAGCTAGCAGCACCAGCTTGAGTCACAGCCAGCAGCACAAGACCGAGTCACAGCTAGCAGCACCAGCTTGAGCCGCAGCTAGCAGCATCAGCCCGAGTCACAGCTAGCAGCACCAGCTTGAGACGCGCTAGCAGCACCAGCTTGAGTCACAGCTAGCAGCACCAGCTTGAGCCACAGCCAGCAGCACAATCCCAAGTCACAGCTAGCAGCACCAGCTTAAACCGCAGCTTGAGCCGCAGCTAGCAGCACTAGCTTGAGCCGCAGCTAGCAGCACCAGTTTCAGTCACAGCCAGTGGCACAAGCCCGAGTCTCAGCTAGCTGCACCAGCTTGAGCCACAGCCAACAGCACCAGCCCAAGTCACAGCTAGCAGCACCAGCTTGAGCCACAGCCAGCAGCACAAGCCCGAGTCACAGCTAGCAGCATCAGCTCAAATCACCGCCAGAAGCACAAGTCCGAGTCAAAGCTAGCAGCACCAGCTTGAACCACAGCCAGCAGCACCAGCCCAAGTCACAGCTAGCATCACCGGCTTGAGCCACAGCCAGCAGCACAAGCTCGAGTCACAGCTAGCAGCACCAGCTTGAGCCACAGCCAGCAGCACAAGCCCGATCACAGCTAGCAGCACAAGCCCGAGCCACAGCCATCAGCACAATCCCAAGTCACAGCTAGTAGCACCAGCTTGAGCCGCAGCTAGCAGCACCAGCTTGAGCCGCATCTAGCAGCACCAGCTTGAGTCACAGCTAGCAGCACCAGCTTGAGTCACAGCTAGCAGCACCAACTTGAGCTGCAGCCAGCAGCACCAGCCCGAGCCACAGCTAGCAGCACCAGCTTGAGTCACAGCTAGCAGCACCAGCTTGAGTCACAGCTAGCAGCACCAACTTGAGTCACAGCTAGCAGCACCAGCTTGAGCCGCAGCTAGCAGCACCAGCTTGAGTCACAGCTAGCAGCACCAGCTTGAGCCGCAGCTAGCTGCACCATCCCGAGTCACAGCTAGCAGCACCAGCTTGAGCCGCAGCTAGCAGTACCAGCTTGAGCCGCAGCTAGCAGCACCAGCTTGAGCCGCAGCTAGCACCACCAGCTCGAGTCACAGCTAGCAGCACCAGCTTGAGCCGCAGCTAGCAGCACCAGCCCGAGTCACAGCTAGCAGCACCAGCTTGAGCCGCAGCTAGCAGCACCAGCATGAGTCACAGCTAGCAGCACCAGCTTGAGCCGCAGCCAGCAGCACCAGCCCGAGCCACAGCTAGCAGCGCCAGCTTGAGTCACAGCTAGCAGCACCAGCTTGAGTCATAGCTAGCAGCACCAGCTTGAGTCACAGCTAGCAGCATCAGCTTGAGCCGCAGCTAGCAGCACCAGCTTGAGTCATAGCTAGCAGCACCAGCTTGAGTCACAGCTAGCAGCGCCAGCTTGAGTCACAGCTAGCAGCACCAGCTTGAGTCATAGCTAGCAGCACCAGCTTGAGTCACAGCTAGCAGCACCAGCTTGAGCCGCAGCTAGCAGCACCAGCTTGAGTCACAGCTAGCAGCACCAGCTCGAGTCACAGCTAGCAGCACCAGCTTGAGCCGCAACTAGCAGCACCAGCCCGAGTCACAGCTAGCAGCACCAGCTTGAGCCGCAGATAGCAGCACCAGCTTGAGCCGCAGCTAGCAGCACCAGCTTGAGCCGCAGCTAGCACCACCAGCTCCAGTCACAGCTAGCAGCATCACCGCTAGTCACAGCTAGCAGCACCAGCTTGAGCCGCAGCTAGCAGCAACAGCCCGAGTCACAATTAGCAGCACCAGCTTGAGCCGCAGCTAGCAGCACCAGCCCGAGTTACAGCTAGTAGCACCAGCTTGAGCCGCAGCTAGCAGCACCAGCCCGAGTCACAGCTAGCAGCACCAGCTTGAGCCGCAGCTAGCAGCACCAGCCCGAGTGACAGCCAGCAGCACCAGCTTGAGCCGCAGCTAGCAGCACCAGCCCGAGTGACAGCTAGCAGCACCAGCTTGAGCCGCAGCTAGCAGCACTAGCCCGAGTGAAAGCCAACAGCACCAGCTTGAGCCGCAGCTAGCAGCACCAGCCCGAGTGACAGCCAGCAACACCAGCTTGAGCCGCAGCTAGCAGCACCAGCCCGAGTGACAGCCAGCAGCACCAGCTTGAGCCGCAGCTAACAGCACCAGCCCGAGTGACA
>SDVV010028290.1:0-11980 GCA_016164225.1 Gammarus roeselii | reverse complement strand
GCTATGGAGCCTGTAGGACGGTGAGCTGCTGTAGAGCCTGAAGGACGATGAGCTGCTGTGGAGCCTGAAGAGCGGTGAGCTGCTGTGGAGCCTGAAGGTGGATGGGCTGCTGTGGAGCCTAAAGAGCGGTGAGCTGCTGTGGAGCCTGAATGACGGTGAGCTGCTGTGGAGCCTGAAGAGCGGTGAGCTGCTGTGGAGCCTGAAGAGCGGTGAGCTGCTATGGAGCCTGTAGGACGGTGAGCTGCTGTAGAGCCTGAAGGACGATGAGCTGCTGTGGAGCCTGAAGAGCGGTGAGCTGCTGTGGAGCCTGAAGGTGGATGGGCTGCTGTGGAGCCTGAAGGACGGTGAGCTTCTGAGGAGCCTGAATGACGGTGAGCTGGTGTTTAGCCTGAACGACGATGAGCTGCTATGGAGCCTGAAGGATGGTGAGTTACTGTGGAGCAGTATATGATGCTTGTAAACGAATTGTCTGTTGATTGAAGACGAAAACACGATGAGAATCCCGAAATATGACCGTTGAAAAACAAAGTATTGACTTGCCTTTGTTGTTATCAAAAATAAACAGGAGAAAAAAAAAGATATTTATTCATTCAATCCAAAACTGTTTACATAGCTTCTCTAACATTTCCTGCTGTCGCACTCCTCTCTATGATACCAAGAGTAACGGGAAACTGGAAATATTGTTCACAAAACTGCCGGTCGGGAAGCACGACCACAATCCCAATGAGTTATTACGCAAGGAAAAAGGCAATTTGAACTACAGAGCAAACAAACTGTTATGCCCGAGGGCAGCGACAGTCACCAGGAACTAAATTAAATGCTCGCATATCAATTTGGATGACAGAGCGAGTTATTAAATTGATTTGTTGCATTCAGATCAAAAATATCAGATGACTGATCAAATCCAATCATAGAAACAAGTTTTTCGAAATATATTGAGTACCCTGAAATAGAACATTCGACAGACATGAGAAATCCTACGAAGTACCTTCATCATCTTTTGGGTTTGCATTTGGATCATAAATGTTATTATATATTGCAAAGCTCTTTTGATTATCAGTCAGGAATTAGCCTGTAGGACATCATATAAACATCCTCCTTCAAATACGGGTAGCCCTGCTACTATTGAGAGGGGTGTGTTATTTGAAGTCTTCAATCGTTAAATATTCACGATTTGACGTGATAAGGTCATTTGAGTTGCTATCAGCATTGCTGACCTATTTTTTTTTTACTGAAACCCAATCTCGTATCGCGAACTCAATCACGTCATGAGGCTCTAGGGCTCACTTTACCATATCAGTTCCTGCTGTGTGATAGTCCCCGTTATGGATTAATCTTTAATAACGGTGCTCTAGTCCATCTGCTTACTAAATCAGGCAGAATATGAGCGGTGGATGTACACAGAATTATGCAGTGATAGAATACAGAAATAGAAAGTCACAAAAAATAGGAATCGAAGACGAATACTAACAAGTAACAACAATTTATGTCATGTCGAATGCATGTTAACATTCATCACGAGCCTGTGCTGGCTGGATACAGGCATGGAACCTTCGAGTACTGCACGCATTCAATCTCGTATCTTTGCTACCGTCGGCATCGGAAGGAGTCAATACGAATCCCACTGGAACTTTATATTTATAGGATTACCGCTCTTCACTACCCAAGTTAATGACGCAAATGCCCGCTTGTGTTCGCGAAATCTTGCCGCCAGACGGAGGATATTACACACGAATTAACTACAATTAGAATGATGTTTGTTGATTTGTGGTCGCTTCATTATCTTCGCAATACCGGAACAACAGCGAACTTGTGTAATAAGGTCTCTGCTATTCCAACACTTTAGTCATCACCACCATCGACGTTTAGTCCTCCGGTGATAGTTCGTCGTCCTAGTCACAAATGATCATCGGCTTTTAAACTTAGGCAATCTACGGCGACCTTGACCGCGGATCTTCCTAATTCGGGGAGTCACAAATATATTGGTAATTGATATCTCGATGTTTAAGGAAAATCGTACGCGTAGATCAGCATTCATGGAAATACTGAATACGCTTATTGACTCTGCATGCTCCACCCAGGCTTGCCATCATTCGTGCGCGTATTGACTCTGCATGCTCCACCCATGTTTGTCATCATTCTTGCGCGTATTGACTCTGCATGCTTCACAAAGGCTTGTCGTCATTCTTGCGCGTATTGACTCTGCATGTTCCACAAAGGCTTGCCATCATTCTTGCGCGTATTGACTCTGCATGCTCCACAAGGTTTTGTCATCATTTAGGCGCGCATTGACTCTGCATGTTCCACAAAGGCTTGTCATCATTCTTGCGCGTATTGACTATGCATGCTCCCCCGATTCGTCATCATTCATGCTCGTATTGGCTCTGCATGCTCCAAGCAGGTTTGTCATCATTTACTATAAAAACACTCCGGAACGAGGTATATTGCGTATTTGATAAACACAAAGTACATATCTATTTGACCTGAATGGTCCTGTTGTTGAGATAATTAGAGGGTGGCCCCGTGTGATTTTCTATCATTTTCTTTTCCGAATTGCGCGATGATACGATGGGGGATGGTGGAGGCTCGTTGATGACACGATGGGGGATGCTGGAGGATAACTGAAGAAATTGGCCTATATTAGCAAAAGAGAAGAACTGTTTATCCAACAAACGAAGCTAAATCCAAAACCAAAAATATTCCTTCGCACAATCATTTAAATTTCACCATTTTCTCTCCTGAAGGCAACAGCATATCAAACAACGTGACAACAAGAACAGTACGGAAATTTTGAGAAGTTTAGTCATGCAAGCAGCGTTCGGAAAGTGTAAGAAATATTTTCTGATTCACTGGATATTTTTCGATCATGTTAAACCAAGTACCGGATATGATGCGAACCCAAAAACTTGTGTTTACAATCATCTTGAACAGGTTTCGAATCTCTTGATTGGAAATTGCACTCAGTAAGAACCTTCTCGTGGCGTTAACTTTAATAAATTATATATAAAAGCATGAATTCAATTTTCATTTACAATATTAAAAATCTTCAGCATAAGTTTCCTCGGAAGATATCATCGTCGGTCGAAATATTATTTTATCTCTATTGTAGGGTCCCAAGGAGCCAGTCTTTGCTCCGAACAAAAACAACCTCTCGAATCCCAATACCATCCCTCGTCAGGGGGTCGGTATCGAACAGCGGAAAGTCTTTGCCACAGAAAGGGTCCAGGACTGAAGTGAGTCTCAGGAGGCATTAATGAAAAAAGGAATTAAGGACTCTTTTAGATTATCATTTTATAGAAAATAGGTTCTGCATGTTCCTTCGGAGTAAAATGTGGGTTTACGTTTTTGGGAACATGGTGAATGATTTTTTTTTCATCGTCTTGGAATAAAATGTTTACCGTCTCTCGCTTCCCAAAGATAGGAAAGATACGAAAATGTATTTTTCCTCCTTCTCTCCGTGTTTTCACAATTTTTTTTGGAAGCACACGCTACTTCAGTGCCGGAGTCACTAGCATCCATTAGGGACTAATTAGCGAGCCCGGTAAACTTTGTTCCGACGCTAATGCTATTGAGCCTATTGAGCCTATTGAGCCTATTGAGCCTATTGAGCCTATTGAGCCTATTGAGCCTATTGAACATATTGAGCATATTGAGTCTATTGAGCCTATTAAGCATATTGAGTCTATTGAGCCTATTGAGCCTATTGAGCCTATTAAGCCTATTGCGCCTATTGAGCCTATTGAGCCTATTGAGCCTATTGAGCCTATTGAGCCTATTGAGCCAATGAGCCTATTGAGCCTATTGAGCCTATTGAGCATATTGAGTCTATTGAGCCTATTGAGCATATTGAGCATATTGAGCCTATTGAGCCTATTGAGCCTATTGAGCCTATTGAGCCTATTGTGCCTATTGAGTCCATTGAGCTTATTGAGCCTATTGAGCCTATTGAGCATATTGAGCCTATTGAGCCTATTGAGCCTATTGAGCATATTGAGCCTATTGAGCATATTGAGCCTGTTGAGCCTATTGAGCCTATTGAGCCTATTGAGCCTATTGAGTCTATTGAGCTTATTGAGCCTATTGAACATATTGAGCATATTGAGCCTATTGAGCCTATTGAGCATATGGAGCCTTTTGAGCCTTTTGAGCCTTGAGAGCGAGAATAACACTGCGCTGTCAATCTTCAATGAACGAAATTCAACGAAAGCCGTGATCAATAGTACGGACGCCCTGTCAACCAGATATATTCAATCAGGTTTTTATGTTGGACGAGGATATTGAATTGACCCCTCTTCAGTGATGCATTTTGAATCCTATTATCAATATGAGAGTAGGCAATTACGTTTCTCAAACTTTTTTTTTGTAGCCGGATCATATCCAGAAAATCATCTAATTGACAAATGAAATAGATTTCAAATGGTACTACTACTTCTTTAATTTATTTCTAATAGCATCTCAATTTATTTGCAACAGCATCTCAAAATAACGATTCATTGGCGGCTTGTACAAGAAGTAATAAACTGTTAGGGTCAAGGCCGCAGGTATGTCGAGAAAGAATGGGACACATGCAGAGATGCGGTGTTGAGATGTGCAAGAAATGTATGTGCTCGGCGCCGAATGGTCGATGTAGGAGGAAACGGGGCGAGTTGTGGAACGATGTGGTGGAAATTACAGTTATCAAGACGATGAAAGCTTTTAAGTATTGGATCAAGGTGAGGTTGTTGGTGGCCTGTGACAACAATGGAGAGGTGAGAAAAAATGTGGAAGGTATGGTGAGAATGTCAACGAGGCACCCTTATCGTTTTGGAGAGAACCTTAAGATGTTCAGGGAGGAGGTGAAGAGGATAAGGAAAAGAGATACGGGAAGGAGTAGGGGGTGAAACCAATCAACTGCCGGTTGTTGTTGGAGAGACAAAATGTACGGAAGAAGTGACTTGAGTATTTTGAGAATATGTTGAAAGTTGAAGATATCAGCTCCTGGCATTTTGCTGTTGGTGAAAATATTGCGGGCATTACTGAAGGCAGGGATGCATGAGGCGTTAGAGGTGATGAAAGCAAGGTAAGCGCATGGCTTGGACGGTGTTCAGACTGAGAGTAATAGAGTCTTAACGAAATTGCAGTCAAATGGTAAGTGGGGGAACAAAATCTATGTGTTGGTATTCAGGCGAGGTGTCGATTGACTGGCGCAGTACTTGCATTATTCCTCTATACAATAGCCAAAATATGTACAAATTATTGCAGCAGCTGCCATACTATTAATTTGTTGTATTCAGTATTCAAGAAGCATGGGAAGAGTGGCTGAGATGGCTGAGGACAGGGCTGAGAATGCGCGTATTGTGATAGAACTGGCAGATAGAGTTGACAGGCGAGGTGTGAGATGGTGCTCCTTGAATTTAATTCGCATTATTAACTGTTTCATGTCTTGGTGTGACTTTATGACTGTGGTGGGAGGGTGGCCCGTCACCTGTGATGCTTCGGGGCTTGACTGCAGTCAAGCGGGGCTGCTGACCATGTCTCTGAGAACACATTTGACACTTCTTGACAGAAGAGCTTCTTGACGGACGTTGGTAAATTGAAGAGCTCGGATCAGATTTGTATTCGTGTGATGGTAAGGAAATGAGTGCATTGAACAGTAGAGAAATAATTCAGTTTATGACTAGTCTAAAATTGAAAAACAAACAACAATTTCCCTACGTGGAATTTAATTTTATATGGATATCTTACTGTTTTATGTCTGGATAATACTTTTTAATGGATGAAATCAATTACAATGTCAGTGAGTTCAATTATTGAGTAATAATTGATCATTGAAGATTTCACCAAATCTTTAATCATAAACGAATTTTCTTTAGCTACTGTACATCTTACAATAGGCCTCTCTGACGTCGAGGGATTGGGCTTGTGTCTATGGATGCATTTGTTGCAGTTTTATATCATTGGTTCGCTCGATGCGCTGCGCGCCGGCAACTGCTCTCGCTTGGTGTTTACAAAACAAGAATTTCGATACAAATTAATAATTTATTTCAGTATAACACATAATAGACATTGGTCGACAATATTAATTTAGAAACAATAAATCAATACTAAGTCTTTCGATGAAATTTGTAATTCATATGCCATCCAATAATCAAATATATTTAATGTCACAGAGCCACCAGCAAAAAAAATAAATTGTTCATAATGCTAAGAAGCTGGTAACAAAAAACGCGAGAAAGCTCCTCTTATCGACAAAAGTACGAGATTCTACCGTTCGATATTGGCCAGCTACGCATCCGACAAATGTAAATCGTTAATGCGGAATTTCTTGTGCGAAGTTACGATAAGTTTTATATGCGACATCAAATATTCGTACTACAGATATTGCATAGATTTTCGAACGCTCAAAATAATTCAAAATATAATCTAAGACGCATTATTCCAACTATTTTCTGTTAGGTTTCAGCGACCCCATCTTCGAAAACAATGCTCGTTGATTGGGCGCAAAGTTCTACTGTACTTGTTTAATGACAGTAAATTAAAGAAGGTAGATATGCATCTGTATTTGAAAGACTCTTTGGAGATCAGGATATTGAAGATCATTGAAAACCAACGCATCACCTGTTATAACAATTATTCGAATAGATGTTTTTCCCCGTATCGGGGGTGTTAGAATACTGCTACCGTAACCTCTGAGTGTCAAAGAGGGGTCTTAAGTGGGAGCCCTGTGGCGAAAGCTAAGAATCGTGCTACCGCAACCTTTGTGTATCGTAGGAGGCGAATATTAAGGGGCGGGACGGGGGGGGCTTGGAATCCTCTCCTCTGTAAAATTCTGCCCAAATGACGGCTAGACGAGCGGGGGAAGGAGAGGCTCACGCCTCTCCGAACCGTATTGTAAGGGTCGCTGAATGTGCGTCTTTGTAGTACGAACAAAGCAAGGGAGCGAGAGATTGTTGAGATGTTTGTTAGGAGTAAGATAAATGTGTTGGCGCTGAGTGAGACTAGGTTGGAAGGTGAGGGCGAATGTGAGTTTAGAGTGGTAAGTCGAAGAAATTCAGGGCTGGATGAAAGTTCTCCACGCGAAGATGTTGGGTTGTTATTGAGTGATCGACTGGCTGGTAGCGTTACTGAGTGGGAAGAGGTGTGCTCAAGATTGATGTAAGTGAGGCAAAGCATAGGGTAGAAAAATGGGCATTCGGTCCTGGTAGCGAGAGGAGTGAGGAGGAGAGGGGCCAATTTTGGACATCCTTGAGAGAGAATATTGAAGTTTTTGGAAGTCAATTCAATGTGGTTGTACTGGGTGACTTTAATGAGAGAGTTGAAGATGCAGTAGTGGATAATGGGATTGGGAGGAATGGCGTTCCTGGTAGGAATGACAGTGGAGAAAACCATATAGGTTTGTGCATGGAGCAGGAGCTGGTCATCGGAAACAGCCTGCTTAAGAAGCGAGTTATCCAGAAGTACACATGGGTAAGGATGACCCATTGTGCAGTGGTGGAGAGACCGCGCTGGTGGATTGTGCTCATATTTCGAGGAGAGTGGTGGGGAGGCTGTTGGATGTGCGGGTGTAGAGGGTGGAGGAGTTTCTGACTATCTACTGGTGGAAGGAAGACATAGAGTGGAGCATAGGTGACAGGGAAACAAAAGAGTGGGAGAAGGAAAAGAGGTAGTAAAAGTGAGTGAGCTAAATGTGATAAGCAGAGAGGAGGAGTTCCAGCGGGCGTTGGAAGAGGGCAGGACCTGCCAAATGTGGAAGAAGAATGGGAGACGTTCGAAGATGCCATGTTGAGAAGTTCGAGAAATGTGTGGGGTGTGCGCCGTGTGTGCGGGTGCCGACAGAAGGGCTACGAGTGGTGGATTAAGGAGGTCAATCTGGCGGTGGCGCAGAAAAGAAGAGCTTATGAGGAGTGGATGCAAGCGAAGTCGGTGATGGCTTATGACAACTATCAGGAGATGAGAAAGGAGGGAAAGTGAGTGGTGATGAGAGCCAAAAGAGACAGACGGTTGACCCAGAATTTTAAGGCAAGCCAAAAGATTTTCTGGAAAGAGGTTAATAGGGTGAGAAAGGGTGAGACCAGAAAAGAGGAGGCGATGAAACATGAAAACATCAAGTTGTTGACGGAAAGTGGTGGTGTACGGAAAAAAAGGGCCGGGTAAATTGATGAATTGTTGAATTTCGTGGAAGACAGAAAGGCTGACATGGTTGCTGTGAGTGGTGGTGAGCGGATGCTGGTGTTTGGACAAAGACATATATAGGATATTACCAAGGAAGAGGTGCAGGAAGCGGCGTATGTAATGAAAGCATGGGAAGCTCCTGCTTTGGATGGAGTTGTGACTGAGTGCCTGAGAAAGGATGGAATAACGATTGTCAAATAGCTGCTAAGGTTACTAAACATTTGTTTTGTAGCAGACTTGGTACCGATTGAGTGACGCAGTACCTGCATTATCCCGCTGTATAAGGGCAGAGGAGATAAAAATGCAACTTAGGAGGGATCAGTTTGTTATGTGTGGTTGGTAAATTGTATGGGAGAGTGCTGATCAAAGGGATTGGAGAAAATACGGTTAGTGCAATTTGAGAGGAACAGTGTGGCTTTAGATGTGGTATAGGGTGTGCCGATCAGAGTTTGCAGAGTGACAGGTCTGTGAGAAGTACCTTACAAAGGGAAACGAGGTGTTTTCTGGGCCTGCCTGGATTTGAAAAAAGCAATACGACAGAGTTGACGGGGAAGCGCTGTGGAACGTGTTGCGTCTGGGTGGAGTTAGAGGAAATCGGTTGAAAGCGGTGCGGAGTTTCTATGTTAGCAGCTCAGCTTGTGTCAGAGTGGGGAGCAAGGTGAGTGATTGGTTCACAGTGAAAGTGGGTCTGAGACAAGGCTGCGTGAGGTCTCCCTAGCCGTTCAATCTCTACATGGATGGAGTGGTCAGGGAAGTGAACGCGAGTGTGCTATGTCGTGACTTGGAGATGTTGGAAGCGAATGGGCAAAGTTGGCAGATGAGCCAGTTGCTGTTTGCGGATGATACGGCGCTGGTGGTGGATTCAGAGGATAAGCTATGTAAGCTAGTGTCTGAGTTTGTCAGAGTGTGTGAGAGGAGGAAGCTTCGAGTGTACGTGGGTAAAAGTAAAGTAATGAGATGCTCAAGGACTGTTGATACTAGCAGAATTAGTGTCCTCCTAGAAGGAGACTGGTTGGAAGAAGATCAGGGTCTAAAAATTTTGGGCTACCACGTGGACAAGACTGAACTATTGGAAACTGAGGGGAAGTCACGAGTGAAGGAGGGGTATAAAGTGCTGGGTGCACTGGAGAGTAATGAGCTGCAAGACGTTGTGAATGGAAGCAAAGAGAGGGTTGTATGAGGGTGTCGCTGTCCCAAGTGTGCCTTACGAAACTGAGACTTGGGGGGTGAGAGCAGAGGAGAGAAGAAGGTTGGATGTTTTCGAGATGAAAAGTCTGAGGAGCATGGCTGGAGTGTTGCTGAGTGACAGGTTCACTCACGACGGGGTTCGAATCAGAACGGGGATGGTGAAGAAGTTGGAGGACAGAGTGAATTCTTGTTTTCTGAGATAGTTCGGGCACATGGTGAGGATGGATGAAGGGAGACTGGTAAGAAAAGTGATGAAGGGGGAGGAAGTGGCTGTAGGTCTACAAGTAGACCGATGGATGGGTGGATGAATGGTGTGAAGCAGGCGTTAGAAAGGACAGACTTGAATGTGGAGGTAGCGAGAGAGCGTGCAATGAATAGACGTGAGAGGAGAATGGTAGTGAATGGTTGTATTTTGATGCTGCCCTGATGTGCTTTCCCGTCCTTGGCGTCTCGTTGTTGGGCCCTGCTGCTGACACGGACCTCGGAACTAACTCGCGACAGAGAGTATGTGTTGTGTGATCCGGACCCGTTAGCGCAAAAGGGCTAGGTTGTTTGAGTGTGAGCATGTGAGGGTACGTGGTGCGCCTTACCGTCTGCTAACCCCTATCCTGGTGGATTCGACCTAGTGTCTGTATCTGAATATGTGTTCCATTCCTAAGCTAGGGGCTGACCTTTTTCTATTGACCAAGTATTTGTCTCCTAATGGCTTCTCAACACGAACAAAATACTTCAATCCAATCCCTTCACTGTTGATCTGGAGCACCTCCGTAATTGAGAATCACAGACAAATTTTGTCTGTCGACGAAACCCTATTAGCTCTTAATAATAGCTGTCAAATTTGGAGATGCTTCTTTTGTCTGTCGACGAAACCCTATTAGCTCTTAATAATAGCTGTCAAATTTGGTGATGCTTCTCATGGGATATCATTTCCAGATACCTTGCTCACTTAGCTCGTAACTGATCAGGCAACACAAGGCTAAAGGTTTCAATTGTCAGAGGACCATCAACCAGTTGATTGACAACATAAAATTAGGCCTAACAACAAAAATCTTACTTCTCGGGTTGAAAGTTGATATATTTGAGGAATGCTTAACTGATCAATAATTCGTTTATCCTACTAAAATGAATGGATGCAACATGGAAGATTTCTTTCTATAGTTCAAAGTATCCGCAATTACTGATGAACTGGTTGAGGAACAGATGATTCTTGCATAGCGGTACACATACTTTGGTGTACATAAAATTTTATATAACATCATAAAAAGTACGTATGATTCATCATAAAAAGATTAATGACTTTGCCAGAGGCAAACATTCAGAGAAATAATTTAGCGTTGACATGTTTTGCTTGAATCTACTCTGCATGTTAATGAATTGACTCGTTGTGTTCTTCAGTTATTCAATTTTAGATACTACAGTGGCAGTTTGTCATACAAAAGCCTCATCGTAAGTAGAGATTGGTAGCGATTGTCAAAGGGTATGGAATTAGGCTTTATTACGTTCATAAACTCAATTCTGTTCCGATATTTTACCCTCATTTATCCTGCAATAAATCGCTTCCCAGCTTAAGGTCGGTCCAACTGAACCGTTTCAAGTGAACCGCAATTCGTCACGACTGTCACCAGCGGGTAACGGCCCAACTTTGCTAATTTACAGCTGAAGTTAGACATTCAGAGGCCCACTTGAGGCCAGAAACAACGGTTGGGAGACTATCACAGTAGCGCTCTGAGTGGCTCTGGGAGGCGAGGCTGATTGATGGGTAAGTGATTCATTGGCTCGTCTGGGACTTGGAATGCATTTGCCACGCTGTATGGTATGGGGGTAAGGACGCCATATGGTACGGGGGTAAGGACGCTATATGGTATGTAAGGGTAAGGACGCATTATGGTATGGGGGTAAGGACGCTATAGGGAATGGGGGTAAGGACGCTATAGAGTATGGGGGTAAGGACGCTATATAGTATGGGGGTAAGGACAATATGGTATGGGGGTAAGGACGCTATATGGTATGGAGGTAAGGACGCTATATGGTATGGGGGAAGGATTTGGTTTGATTTGATTTTATTTGGGCCTCATTTCCACCAGAGCCTCAACGTGAGTTATAATAGGCTCCCCCGTAGGGCGCGACCGTCGTTGATTCAGGTAAGTCCGCACGGCCTCGCGTGTGAAAATATTAGTTTTGTCAAGATGAAGTCAGTACATATTTCAATTGTGCTATATTCGTGTACTAGCGCGTACGAGAGAGTAATGAATGAGTTAATGCGTATCTTCGTAAAATGTGTTACTTTTGTGCGTTATGGGGTGGAGAGGCCACCTCATTTGCACGGGTGTTTGGGGTTTAGACAGCTTCGTATAATCCGGTGTGTTTTCCGAAAGCGATAAGCTTTTTACAGTAGGTTGGGTCCGTGAGTAGGCTCTGAAGGTTGCACGGGGGATTTAGGAACGCTCGTCGGGCCGCCGCGAGTGCGTTGCAATCCATCAGTAGGTGTTTCACGCTGATAGCCACTTGGTGGCAACAGGGGCAAGGTGGCGCGTTTGGTCCTGTGTCGACATCCATCAGGTGGTTGTGAGTTATCCACGTGTGTCACGTGCACAAGCGGTTGATGAACACTTGGTCTTTTCTGTTGGTGAACTTTGTTTCC
>SDVV010028289.1:0-11980 GCA_016164225.1 Gammarus roeselii | reverse complement strand
GGGTAGGTGTGTGGGGTCGGTGTGTGGGGTAGGTGTGTGGGGTATGTGTATGGGGTAGGTGTGTGGGGTAGGTGTGTGGGGTAGGTGTGTGGGGTAGGTGTGTGGGGTAGGTGTGTGGGGAAGGTGTGTGGGGTGGGTGTGTGAGGTAGGTGTATGGGGTAGGTATGTGTGTGGTAGCTGTGTACAGAAGGTGTGAGGTAAGTGTGTGTTGTAAGTACGTTTGGTAGGTGTGTGGAGTAGGTGTGCGTGGGATAGATGTGTGGTTAGTGTGCGGGACTAGATACTATACCTTCTTTGTACATGTATGAACATAATTTTTTATTCATGTTCCTAGGACGGGATCCTCGACCAATAAATTTTGTGAAATCAACCTTCCCCGTGAGTTATTTTAATCTGCATGGCTTCGAAATTCTATCATCCAGTATTGCCGCTCTCTTCTGGATGCGGCGACGGCTGTCACCAAACGAGGTTTTTAGCGGCACCGCCTCTTATAATCGCCTCCCATAATGGCAACGTCAATTAGCACCATTGCTTCCCATCACTCACTGATAAATCAGAATCACTGGGCGACGCTTTTGAAATCACCGCCACCCATTACCCACTCGCAAGTTAAAGTTGCTTGGCAACGCCTCTGGAAGCATCGCCAACCATCAGGCACTGGTAAGGTACAGTCACCAGACGATGCCGTATCATCGTGATTGCCCGGTACATTGAACATTATTTATTTAGAGTGAAAAATAAAACAATAAAAACTGCAGGAATGCCTGAAGGACATGGATGAAATTTTCGCATATCACCGAGGTATCATGAAAATATATTTATAAATATTTTTGAATGCAAATTTTCTTAGCAACAAAGATTCAACTTCAAATATACCCGGAAATAATTTCCGTCATATTACTCGTTGAGGCAATTGTCTCCACTGCACAACTGTATAATACCGTGCAGTTTTGGATAATACACTAGATTAGATTATAGGCTCCAATTCTACTTTAGTTTTTACATCTAATGTCTTGAAAGGTTGGAGTGCTTTTTATTGATTGGTCAAAGATTCCAATAACTGAAATAATTAACTCCAGACTTGCAAAGCATGTTTGAAGTTCAATTTCCCCAAAACAAACATGGACCGGAAGAAAATTCCCCGCATGCGCGGGAGCAGAGAAACATCCAACCGCGTTTAGTGACAGTCGCCGCAGCACTGGCAGACGCACTTGTAAGCAGCCCTCAAATTGATGCCGCAATGGAAGGATACGACAACAAAAACAAAAACGTACTTACAACTTCACAACTATTGTGCTCAACAGTAATGTTGAGCACATTACTGTTGAGCACATTCCACGCTAACTTTCCCCATAAGCTCGCCACAACTAATCACTTGACGTATAATAAAGGCAAGTCTGCTTGCAAGCGGGTGCCTCTTTGAGAATAGTATCCAGGCAGATCACTCTCGCTTTCGAAATTAGTCCTAAAACCAAAAATGACCATTATTCATGTCGTCGACCGAGGTGTGCCGAGCAGCCATAAGGAGACCTGGGAGTCATACTCTAACTGAGCACTCTTTCTGAGATTAATTATAAAAGATCAAAATACATTGGGAAGATAGGAATTCGTATTATTTTAACATAAAGTCGACTCAAAAATTGCTGTTCAATATGTCTATCATGGTTTAGTACACATTTTTCTCAAGTGTGTTAAAAAGTAGACTTGTTTTTAGTTTATTTACTTATGAATGGTTGTGTGCAAATAATCAGATATATAATATAAAATTATTCACAAAATTGGATACTGTGAAAGTAAAAAAGAATCATTGAAATGTTACCTTTCTAACAAAAGTATTCGCTCTTGAAGTGCCAATTGGTTACAATTAACGGCAACGACCATAATTTGTTGACTACAACAAACGACCTGAGGTCCACGCTCGGCCTCAGGTTCCTGCACATGCTTGGATCCCTGCATGCCAGCTCATCGCTGCACAGCCTGAGGTCTCTTCATGTTTTCATTCGCGCACCACCTCCGGTCTCTGCCCAGCCTCAGCGATACCTAATTCCACTCCCAGGTGGGTTATTCTAGTACTGCCTAATAACTTTTTGTTTCAACAGGGCTGCTTCTTCAACCGTTTAATTAATTAACCAGGAACAATCAGGCACATTAAAATATATAGCAATCCCCTCCTTGCTTTTCGAAGCCACTAACGCTGATTAAAATCCGACGTCTGAGCCAGAACGGTTAAATTATTTAATCGGATTGTACGTTGTCTAATAAAACCACCACTAATTGATATGGCTCGAGTTGGAGGATGAATGCAAAATAACTTAAAAAAATCGACTTCTTTCGATTTCGATACCATGAGAGAATACATGTTTGGACAAACAAAATTTATTGTGTAATAAATGAATGACGGAAAACGAATTTAAAAAAAAATAGCAATAACTTGACGGATAGAATTTTTATGCGGTGGCGTCCACCGTTAGCCCAGAAGCCGGCAGGGGAAGGTAGATTAGACGTCAGATGACCCTAGCAACGGGCCTGACGTAAGCTCAAAAATTTCCTGCGACGTAAATTGTAGTCCTTTTTTTTATTTGATGCCTGTATCGGCGCAACGCAATAATTTGAATGAAATCTTCCCAAATGCCCCAATTTTAATTAGAGATTTTTAAAATATATTTTTCAAAGGAAATTCTTCCAATAATAAAACATTATAGACTTCAAATGTTCTCTGAAATATTTCCCATCTAACTGTGTGTTTATCCAAAGATCCCATGCGGAATCGATTGAAAGAAAGCAAGAGAAAGCAGAACAGTATCGGATAATAACAGCTGATATAGTGTACGGCTTGCTCGGTCCTTATTGCATTTTGAAAATTGCACAAACTAAATTCACTAATTCCAGACATGAATGTTCCTCCGAACAAACGAGGAACGGGAACAATTGTTCGTTTTGGCATAATAGCGTACCTCCTGCCGACCTCTATTGGTGGCTGCCGTCGCAGCACTTCCAAACATAGTCCACAGCTTCCGTCGCGTCAACGTCGAGAAGGGCAAATGTATAACGCGAAAAAAATTACCTATACAAAAATTAAGGTTCATCTAATAAGCCATTGATATCAAAAATATATGGAGAAGTATATAATGATTAACATAAATATCTAAGTTAAATTAGGCAAAAATATATATTGCACGATAGGTCCTTTAAACTTGATGTTGTGGAACTAGATAAGCCTATACGTAGATCATGCATGTATGATCATGTATTTTACATACATAATCGTGATATCAGAATAAAACATTGCAATGGATAGTTAGGGAATACATTTATTGTTGTATAGTTGATGGGGAAATCAGATTGCCTATTATTGCAGACGCAGAGAAATAGGAGGCAAAATTGTGCGACTTTATTAGGGATCATTTTTTGAACACTGAAACAAGGCAACGTACATCCGTCAGGGCGCAGTGTTTGTGAGGCAAATAAAGCAATACTTACCGGCAAGAGACAACAGTAATCAAACGGAAGGGATGAAGAAGTAGTAATAAAGCCTGTGTAAGTAGTATTGAGGTATGACAATAATCCGTATCAAAACCAAAGCGACAGTAATCTGAAGGATGAAATTTACTTCAGTGATCTGAGCTAAGAAACAAACTTCAGACACCGGTGAGCAAAAGTCAAAGCATCAGCTATAGAGCAGGTGAAATTAACATCAGAAACCTGGCAAACAGAAGTCAACATCGGAAATCATGTAGCCCAAATAAACACCATCTATCGGGCAAAATAAATCCATATCAGTTATCAGGTAGCCAACTGATATCAGGATCATTACTCTGATATCCCAGTATTTCAATTCTTCTCCCGTCCAAAACCACCTCCCAGTCCAGCTATAACCCCTCAGAAATGTATTCATTTTACAGTTTTTTGATTAGTTTCGAGTCAACTTTAGACCGAGCCGTTGTTCAGAGGACGCCATCCAAGCTTTCTTCCCACGATTCCCATTCCTGTGCTCCAGCCTGTTAATATTAGTCCAAGTATCTTCAAGGTTATATGTCGAACTTCAATGGAACTATTGTGATGAAGTTGTCTCCCGGTGCAACTTCTTTCATGCAGCCTTGTTGAAGTACATTGGAGTACTTCGTCGGTGTGTGTTCAACAATCAAATATATTGTCTTAAAATAACGGGATCAGGTTGGATGAGAATTTCTTACAAAACTTTTGTACCGATTGTTGTTGATTTAATGAATTCACATTGGGTCACATCAAAAGCAAATCAGGCAGAAAAATATTCAAAAATACAGCTACAGTTTAATTTGTTTGCGAGAAGTTCTTTTTTTTTTGCATCCTGAAGGTAATAGTTTTATATACTACTTCATTTATTTCTCACATATTTAAACAGAGAAATCCATTTATAATTTGAGATATCATCCACGGGAATTACGCATCGGAAACCCAATCCTTTACTGGGAAGTGTATTCAAGATTCATGCAAATCGAGCGGCACTCGAGGGCATATAATCTTCTAGCTCGTTGCTGCAACGGAGCAGCGAGCAAAGGCAGGCGCATGTGCAGCAATGGTGTAAAATGAATGATGCGCAGCAATAATGTGAAATGAATGATGCGCAGCATTGTTGTGAACTGAATGATGTTCAGTGAGGGTGTGAAATGAATGATGCGCAGCAATGTTGTGAAATGAATGATACGCAGTGATGGTGTGAAATGAATGATGCGCAGCAATGGTGTGAAATGAATGACGCACAGGAATGGTATGAAATGAATGATGCGCAGCAATGATGTGAAGTGAATGATGCGCAGTAATGTTGTGAAATGAAGGATGCGCACTGATGGTGTGAAATGAATGATGCACAGTGATGGTGTGAAATGAATGATGCGCAGCAATGGTGTGGAATGAATGATGCGCAGTGATGGTGCAGAATGAATGATGCACAGTGATGATGTGAAATGAATGATGCGCTGCAATGGTGTGAAACGAATGATGCGCAGTGATACTGTGAAATGAATGATGTACAGTGAGGGTGTAAAATGAATGATGCGCAGCAATGGTGTAAAATCAATGATGCCCAGTGATGGTGTGCAATTAATGATGCGCAGCAAAGGTGTGAAATGAATGATGCGCAGCAATGGTGTAAAATAAATGATGTGCAGCAATGGTGTGAAATGAATGATGCGCAGCAATTGTGTGAAATAAATGATGCGCAGTGATGGTGTGAAATTAATGACACTAGGCTGGTACCGCACAGATACTGAAGGAATAATTGCGACCTCTAATAAATTCAGAGTTGGTCTTTAATAGGACGTGCCTGGAGACGCTACAGGGGTAAAGAGCCAGTCTCGGGATTGCAAAACGTTTTTGTGTTCTTTAATGGCGATTTCAGGTACAATAGGGACCACTTTTCATTGGTCATACCCGTAATTTTGCAAACATTGTTTCAATATTTTTGATGAATGTCAGTATTTCTGATCACGTTCATTTACATATGCAAAATATTTCTCAACATATGTCATACGACTTAAAAGGATAAAATTAAAGATCAGTGTCGGCATTACGTTCATGGATGAGAATACAGTTCAATGCGGGATTAGGTTTTGTGGTTCAGACTATCATGTATGTGAAACCTACGGCGAACAATTGATTGGTATAACATATGCACTATACTTAAGAATTATAAGTTGAAAACTGCTAGGTAAAGGGTCAATTTAAAGATACCTGTAAATGTGTATTGTCTCAGGTTTCACAACTCTCCTCATTGGACATTAAATCCATGGAAGTTGTATTTGTATTTACGTTTTATGTTATTTATTTATTGCGATTTTGAAGTTTAATATTGAAAATTGGTATTTATATCCAACAACTTGTCATACATTTAAACAGATCGGATATAGCAACAGTTTAGTTCTTCAAATAGAATAAAGATTATCGAATGCCCACCATCAATAACAAAGGAATAAATCAAAGATCTTCCGATGATTATTTCGGAGCACCATCAATTTGCGTGGACTTGACAGCTCAATTTAACTTCGTTTTATAAGTTTTTACCGGACCTGTGACTCTGTCTTCGATGGAAGAGCAATGGAATCAGATCCGTTCCATTCTCTTGGGAAGTAAACATGGGTTATTATCAAATTTCAAGTCATCATCAAATGAGAACGGTGAAATTATGAGTTCTCTTGTCTTCAGTCACACCCAACAGAGAATGATAATATTTCTAGTAAGGAAATAGTTAGTTGTCTGGCTACTCATGCACTTATAAATCAAATCTGATCCAACAAAAATTTGGATTACATGTTAATAAATATATGTAAATCCGTTCCTAGAGTTACCGTTCAACAACACTTGAATTTACAATTTTTTTCATGCACAATGACATCGGTCATAAATTCAGATACGAAAATTAGTGTCATCATCATTCGCGGGTAATGATTAGGTAATTACGATGTTTTAGATTACCAACAAACTGCTCTAAATTTCCATTATTGCACACAAGTGTCAGATGCCCTAATTCAATAATGAGGTTTATTTGTAGACGAAATTAGTTGATCATAAACGGAGAAATCCCCATTACGTTTCATACTGGTAATTCGCCTTCTTATGACTTTGGTTTAAGGTGGTATTTTCTAAACGAACTTTTAAATCAGTTATGGATGTCCAAGTTTTACAGATATAGATACACACAATGCCAAATCTCCCAGAAAAAAGGGGTGACCGATGGCAAGGTGCACCTCTAGCTCCTCTCAAGCACTCACGCGCCGCAACTCACACTGACGGTCAGTTGTGAGGTCCGATAACATTGTTGATCAGTAGCAGGACCAGACAGTGTTTATATGTTAATCTCTGCTGCGTCATAGATATTTTGTTTTTCCCCACCCAAGTCCTTCACTGCTCTCACGAGATGTCTAGGGCGGGAAAGCGCATATGGATCATGTCAAAAGTCGTTCATTCACAACTATTCTCCACTCACGCGCCTTCATTACACGCTCTCTGGCTACCTTTCCTTCAGAACGCCTGCTTCACGCTAGCCATTTACCCGAGCGTCGGTCTACCTCTAGGCCTACGTCAATTCACTTCCGTTTTCTTCACATTTTTCACCAATTTCCCATCATCCATCCTCACCATGTTCCCTAAACACATCAGAATATCGAGAGGAATTTTGCCATCTAGCGTTTTAAAATCCCGGTTCACATTCGAACAACGTAATTATTGATCATATCCTTCAGCATACGCCTCAACTATTTTATTTTGAATAAAAAAAGTCGTTTGCTCTCTGCCTCTCTCGTCCCCTATGTTTCAGGACGCAAAGCAGAGTTATTTACAACTTCCGCCTTATACAACCCTCTCTTTGCTTCCATACCCAACAATAGATTTCATTACACTATCCAGTCCAGTTTACACTTCACACCCTTCCTACAATCGAGATTTCACCTTAGTTTCCACTAGTTCAGTCATCTCCACATGAGAGCCAAAGTACTATAAGCACTGAACTTCCACCATCAACACTCCATTTAGGGAAGCAATGATTCCGCTCACATCGACATTCCTTCAATATCTCATTACTTTACTTTTACCCACGGTAACTCTCAGCTTCTTTTTCTCACACACTCTACCAAACTCCGACACAAGCCCACACAACTTCTACGAGTCTGCCACCAGTGCCGTATAATCGGGAAGAAGAAACTGACTCAGCTGCCAATTCCGTCCATTTGCCCCCTAACAGCTCTAAGCCTCGACACATAATACTCGCGTTCACTTCCCGACCACTCCATCTATATATAGGATGAACAGCCAGTGCTCACAATAAGGGAGCCACCCAATGGGCGAGGAATGCAGGGTGTTGGTGCGAGGGGAAGGGTATTGTGGTTAAGGTCTGTGTTAATGTTGTCGGTTGAGTGGCAGTTAATGCATTGCCACCAAATTGGCATGTTTCGATATATTGGTGTGGACACCAGAGCGATGATGTGTGAAATGTTTGTCGCGAAGGCGCCAGGGTTGGATTCTTTCACCGGCTTGAAAAAGAAGAAGGAAAGGAACGCTGGAGTTTGTTCATTTTTCCTCAGGGAAGAAATGGTGGATATGTATTGCGGCCCTGGTGTATTTTTTATCGGTGTACTAGAGGCCCAGGCAGTGCACAGGCTGCGTCCATGACGACGCCATCGACGACGGCGTAAACAGGATGATTAGCTTATCCGTTTTTGCTATGAACAATGAACAGAGAACACTTTTTGGTTACGTAGGTGAGTGTTGTCAAATATTCCTACTACCAACAGATGACGCTGACTACATTTTGCTGTATTGGAGTCGCGTTTAACTTCCTAACTTTTTTAGCAGAGAAGGAGTCTCTCAAAGTAGACGTTACCTAAATATTTGGTTCACTAAGTCAATGTCAAGCCTATTTTGCTTGAATCAATTGGATCATCTTTCAATGAGTGTAAAAAAAACATAGAGGCACCTAATTATTGGTGCACTATAACATTTATTGTAAAATTTATAGCTTTTATTCAGTGGATGAATATTACTTGGGTCTCTGTCCCATCTGTGGGCACCCAAACATTATTGGACTAGATCACTCATCTTCAATTTGCTTCAAAAGCTCTCTTAAACCTGCTTCGCATCGTATCTAACTTCACCTTTACCTGCATCAGTTCAGACGATACGTCACTAATTCTAGAGCTTATACTGAATACACACCAGACTTCCTTCCTTGTCGTTCTACTCAAGTTACACACTCCTTTCCCAGTGAACGCAGTATCCTTCACAGCCAGCAATTCGAATTTACTACTCACAAAAAACTCGTCAATCACTCTCCTCGTAACTCCATCCCCATACATGCAACATCTAACGTCCGACTTCCCTAACAATAGGTTGCGGAGATGCCTTAGCCCCTCGTCTCATAGGTCATGACGTCCGTTTTACAAGGAAAAAATACATGGGATGGTATACCCAACGTTCGCACTTTGCAGCTTGGAAAATGGCCGTACTTCATTTAACTTCTCTCCTTTACTTTACAAACACGCGACACACAATAATTTTTGTTTCGTGTGAAACTATACGACATTAGCCACCCCAATCCAGTAAGATGCTTCTCGAATGATCGTTGCCTTGATGTGAGCAGTTAATTTGAAAGCCCTGAACGGCCTTGTTTCGCACGATAAATGTATTGCTAAATGTATCGATCAGAATATGTGCATGAACTGATCCATAACAAGCATAACTGCAATGGTCACTGGGATACAATGATGCACAAACTAAAATTTATTCCACAAACACATCCTTCGAGGTAACCTCCTACCACCCTCACCGTGCTTAGATCAGTCAAATCGCTTGACACAACGAGTGACGGTGACCATAGCTTTTAATGGGGTGGGTGAAAGAGGGGGGGGGGGTTGTTCCATTTGCTCCAGCTCTTGCATCCTCGGTTTCAAGTTCGTGCTTCTCGGAGAAGAAGTGGTGGGATGAAGCGCTACCTTGTTAGTCAATGTGTCTTGAAGGCTTCTGTCAATCACGTTCTCTCCTTCTCGTAGATAGTATACCTGAGCAGAAAATGTTCCGCTGATTCCCTTACCTGTTGCCCAGACTCCACACCGATCCACCTTCAGTAACTGGCTCGCACCTTCAAACTTCCCGGCCTCTCCTTGAAAAGCAGTTAGGCCCATCGACTTGTCTGATGCCCTACAGCAGCTGGTATCCGCTGCATTTTGTAGTGGCCGATTGCCATTTTATCTTCATATTCCTGTCTCCATCTCCAGACTTTGTCCTCGATTAATAGGGAGGGTAGAAGCCAGAATAATACATCCAGCGTAGATGACGGTCAGAGGGCGACTGATGTCACCGCAATGCCGCGCTCAGAGCAAGGCTGCATACAAATAGGTGCGTCTGGAATGGTCATTTAATGCTCACTAGTAGTGGATTAGTTTCTCAATGAAAGTGAAAATCCGGTGTTGGGGAAATCTGATGACATTTGAACGTATTCAATTCGCGCCAGTAGAAAATGATTTACTTTGTGCGTTATTGTCTTCGAATCAATGATACAGAGTAGTGTTCCGATGCTAAATTTATTGGGTTACGACTGACCATTTGAAGATATTTGTGCTCTGCAACTAGCTCAACTATCAATCCATCCGTTGTAAAAATGTTACAATTGTGTTGCATTCAAAGCAAGTTGAAAGTAAACCTCCACGGTACTATATTTGTTATTCAAATTATGTATGTAAAATCAATATCATAGGTTAGACAACTTTCTATCTAGGTGAGGTCTTGTGCAGTAATGATGTATTAAGATGTGAATACTACTTCGCTTTGCAGCAGAAAATGTACGTCAACAGTTTGCATGCAGTAAACTGCGCTGCCCTCAAATCTCTTTGAATTATTAACTCATCAATTCCAACGATCAAGGTTGAATTTAGGAACAATGATTTCCGTGAGTTCGACAAAATAGATTACTCGGTGGACCCAATAACAGAACAGGAGTTCCGGTGGACCCAAAATCAGAATATCTGGAAAATGCTGAGAGTTCACGGATAGCCTTCAATTTACACATTTCCAATAAAGTTTCACACAACACTACTGTTTAAACAGCTGTATGCACCGGTAAAGTCATTCCATCATCCATGGCTCCAGCAGTGGTGCCAGGCGCGTGTGGCATGTACGTTATGCAAGGCCATATACGCAATATGACAGCACTGCGTGTTGTGATCTATCGAACACATGTTACTACATGCAACACTGCGAACAGGCTTCCACAGTATCAGTCAATACACTGCGTGTAGTGATCTATCGAACACAGATTACTACATGGAACACTGTGAGCAGGCTTCCACAGTATCAGTCGATACACTGCGTGTAGTGATCTATCGAACACAGATTACTAGTTGCAACACTGTTAGGACGTTTCTACAGTATCAGTCAATTCACTGCGTAAAGTGATCTGTCGAACACCGATTCCTAAATGCAACACTGTGAGCAGGTTTCCAAAGTACCAGTCAATACACTGCGTGTAGGGATCTATTGAACACAGATTACTACTTCAACACTGTGAGCAAGCTTCCACAGTGCCAGTCAATACACTGCGTGTAGGGGTCTATTGAACACAGATTACTACTTCAACACTGTGAGCAAGCTTCCACAGTATCAGTCAATACACTGCGTGTAGGGATCTATTGAACACAGATTACTACTTCAATTCTGTGAGCAGACTTCCACAGTATCAGTCAATAAGGATCTATCACACATGGATCACTTCGGAGAAACGGTGATGTACACGCATCGATCAATAAAGTTTTTTACCCTTCAAATGTCGGGCACCAAGGATTATTGGTGGGATTGCAATACACAAAGATTGCTTAGTATTGAGTTCTTTGTTGTCGATAAATGTAATGATTTCTACTTGCATAGCTCAACATTTTTTATTTCATGCAGAATGAAAATAGAATATGTATTCTTATGGTTTCCACGGTCCACTCAGAATGTTACAGATTCACAATGTTGAAATATACACAATTTCCTCCGAGTCATCTTACATCGGATCTGCTTTTCTCATAGTATGAAATAAACCCGTTATTTTCTCTGACGGGAATGGCAAAGTTCTTTTGATGTTCAGTCTTTTTTTATCAGCGGAACAATGTCACCACAAATAAGGCCTTTGCCTTATCCGTAGAATATTCCGCCAGTCAGGACTTCCTCATTTTAAGATTTGTTTACCTTTATTTACAATTCGTTTCGTCTCCTTTTCACCCATTCTGTCTGCGTAGTTTCTCGACCAAACATTCCGTAACGTGGAATGCTATCTGTGCTTAAAACCAGACACTCCCCGTTATCTATTCCAGGGAAGGGATTAGTTCCATGTCCGGGCATTACCTGCGCGGTTGGAATATTTTTGCTGGATTTTTTTCCCGAAATCGTCCCTGACAGCAAGGCATTTGTTAATAAATGTGTTCATGACAGAAGAGTTATAATGTGGAATTCAGTGAAACAATATAGCAACGAG